>JAYMFT010066392.1:0-14731 GCA_038088735.1 Panulirus argus
CACACACACACACACACACATATATATATATATATATATATATATATATATATATATATATATATATATATATGTAAATGGTGGTGATTGGTGTAAGATTTCCTTTTGACGGGGAGACAGTAACAATACAATACTCTTCAGAGAGATCTGAGGCCACAGACATACCAGATACCGGTTTTGAAACAAGAAATAGCGATGTAGCTAATGTGTTAACACACGTGAATACAAAACTGAGTTCCGTCGCTTGATTTTTCAGAGCTCATGCTAAATGTTGATCTTTGGTACGCTTTAGTAGATGTCTGTCCGATGGTAATGTTTATTTCAGCGTGCGGGGTGTTATTTTGCTAATGCTTTTGCAGGGAATGAACAGTTTCAGTAGTTTTAGGCTTTTGTCTTTTTTAGGATTTACGTTAGTGGTATTCAACTTCTTTTATGCCAGTTGCAGAATTATTTTTCTGGCTATAAAGTGGCCACCATCCTTCCCAGGATCGTCCGTGTGTGAATGACAATATGATGCTTCTCCTTTCCGGGCACCAAGGCCTGTGGAGTGCAAGCGAGACGGGAGGCCAGTGCGTGGCATGTTGGCGGATCAGGTTCCTTCGTGTTAGTGTGGCCTTTCGTGGTACAGACAGACAGGCAGGGGGTGGTAGTGATTGGCCATGCATTGTCTCATGGTGCAGAAAATAGAGGAATTGCTAAGTGACGAGCAGCTGTAAATCAAGACCTTGTGTTTCTGATGATACGGATTAATGGTACACAAAATGTCATACAGTTTTTGATTCCCTTTGTTCCATATCTATCCTCCCACGGTTTATTATGGCCTTGATGGGGACTCCTGGCCGTAACTAGAGCCATTAACGTAGATAAATGGCCCCATCACTAAGGTTCGGGTACTATTGATTGGTTGTTATAAGCGTAGGGGGTGGCTGAGCTAAAGTGGTCGTTATATCTCGCTGCACAAGCCTCCGCTTGCGTTCCTGTTTGTGACGATGACATTTTGCCAGGATGCACAACTTTACGACTTCTGCCCCTGCAGCTCAGTTTGGGACCAAATTGTATCGTTGTTCCACCGATTAATTATCCCTTTTGAGCATGACACTACGATCCCTGACCGACGAAGACACTACCCTTGACTCAGGCATGACGGTACGACCCTTGGGTGTGACAAAATACCATTCTTGACCTCGAACATACGACCCTTGTGAATGATGGTACGATCCTTAACCACGACGGTTCGAGCCTTAGGCATAACGGTACGACTACGACCCTAGACTCAACATCTAGGTCCACAGCGGTACAACCCTTGTGCTGCATATTAGTTGTAGCGATTTCACAAGTTAGATTTTGACTAAGGGCTATGAATGATCCTTTGCATTTATATTGGACTCTACCAGACTTAGGGCCGCCTGATAAGTAATGTTATTTATTCATCAGTATGCAGATTACGAGGATAGAAGTGCTGGGAAGAGCAACATCACAGAGGTTGCTGCTCCAGTCCGGAAGGTTCCCGAATTCTAGCCGTCTTTGTTGTGCTCACTGGAGGCAGGATCATAACTTCTAATAATTTCCTAGGGTGTGGCATCGTAACTAAAGGTCCTGTTATAACTTGTATTCCCAAACCTGGTATGATAACTTAAAGTCTCATTATGTAACTCGTAATCCCTCGTCTGACAACCATTAAATCTAGTTAGGCTTTAATATATCTTGATGTTCCCTGGCCTTGACGTGGTAACCTAGTCGTATTATAACTTTTATTCCGTGTCATAACTTACGTTGCTCTACATTTTCAGGCTCTTATATCCTCACAGTCTCCCTTTTTTGTGAGGTTGTTAGGCAGGGAAAGATGTTAGAGAGGGAAGATTAAGTGGAGGTTTTTGCTTTTTTTTTTTTTTTCCTAACGTGTGAACGGTTTGTCGAGTAGGAGGTCTTGATGCCTTGTTTACAAGTCAGTGGCGTGCTGGGGATATCCATCTTGGGTTGGGACCAAGCTGTTCCTTTGCTTATTTGTGCAGTCAAGCTGTTGGAGGCCTTAACCACCACGTTGTGGCTGGTCTCTTACGCTTATGAAGCCACTGGTCGAGGAGCTTGTTAAAGTGCTCCACTGTAGGCGCCATGTTTTTTTCTAATGGGTGTAGGCAACGTATCAGATAGTTAAGAGTCCCGGATGTTGACAACGCTGATGTACTCTACTAATTATGGCACATTGCGAAATCGCGCTGCCTCTGATACCATGGCGTTTCTTTTCGAACATGTCCGGTGGTAAGTTAATACCAAGGTTTTTCAGGTATTTCTTAATGGGCGTGATTTTCCTCTTCCATTCTTTGTCATGGGGGATTCAGATCGTATTACTCCTTACGAGACAGCAGCACTCATGATAAGATTCTAAATACGGAAGATATGGAATCTCTGTATAGATAGCAGTTGGAAGAATGAAGACCCTCTGTCTTTATCATTGTTGTATAAGATTTCGCCATTGCTGTTTAGGTATTTAAATGGGTACTTAGGTATCTGTCATGTTTATGGAAAGATGCTGTTTACCTTTTTATGTTAATTCCATTAAAGGGCCAATTAGCTTTTTTTCTGCTTTTAGTGTCAGTGCCACTTAGCTTTAAATATCAGCGACTTGCATTGATAAGGCTCCGCCATAGCTTTCTGATGTTACGGTTTCTTCAGGGGACCTATTTGATTTTTTTGTTACTCGTAATTAAAGGGCCATTTAGCTTTTTGGTGTTTCTTTAGAGTCATTTATGTTTTGTTGTGTGCTTATAAAGGGATACTCTCATGTTTTATGTAATGGGTCGTTTGTAATTTTTTTTGTTTGTACTTATAGGATCTTTTACCTCTTTTCTCGCATTTAAAGACTGTATTATCTCACTTCATGACGTAATGTAGTTACAGATGTTAGTTCTTAAAGCCAAATCCACTGCTCTGGCCGTTTCTCCTTTTGCCTTCTACTAAATATCTCACAAAGTCTCTATTTATGGTTTAATCTTCACGATAATTCTATCGACAAGGGAACGTCGGCTAGCCGACTTCAGAACGCAGTGTCACATATCTCTCAAGTCACAGGAACTGGTTTCCCAGCCCGGAGTGGAACTGATGTTAACAACTTCGGATAAATGCATCACCCCAGACGAGTTCCACCCGCGTCAACAGACGATAACACGGCCCATACAGGACCTGTCGGTCCCGGAGCTGATAAATGTTTGGTGCCGTAGGTACTGGTCCGCTGCTGCAGGCTGAGCTGATGATGGCTACTTGGTCAGCATAGAGAGCCGGAGCTCTGACGATAATGTCCAGTCATGAATATTTGGGCCACCGCGGCTTTGGTGACTTGTTCAGCATAGCCAGCAACCCAACTCAAGTTTTCTAAGGCCCAGTTTAAGAAACCAAGCCTTAATGTGTCATGTGTTCTTCTCGGGGGTTGAGAAGGGAGACCTTGTCATATCCTATATGGTCTTCCGCCGATGCTACTAGGTGAAGCATGTACGTTACGTTGAAATAGTACATATGAAAGTAAACCGGTGCTGTGATGAAAGTAAAAGTGTTGTTTATTAAAAGGGATGTCCTGTCGTCTTTAATGGATGTCCGCTGAGGCTACTGGGTAAATTAAAATGTTCCGTTTAGTTAGTTTATATAATTAGTTAGTTAATATGAATGTAGTTTGTAGGCAGGTGCTGTGATGAAGAGTGTTAATAAATACAGGATTTCAAGACGTTAGTGAAGCGTGTTGTAATACCATAATCTCGATACTATCTATAGCTTAGTGCTCGGCGTGTGTACAGCTGTATTTACGCTGCCGCATTTGTGCAAGAAAAAAGAAAAAGCCGTCTGTCTCCTGCCATCCATATATCTGCGAGAAGTGTTAGACCATCTGACGGCAGGGTTCTGTATCTGTAGTTCAAGGTTTAGCATCTAGGCGTGAATCCCGGTGGCCGAGATTGTACACGAAACATTACTACGTTTCAGTTTCCGGCCAGGTCACCAACCACCAAACACGAGCGGCTCTTGGGTCCATTTTAGTGTGTTCGTGCGCACCGTACAACACCAATGCGACGCACATGCGCTCGACAGATGGATGGTCCGTGTTATGGGGTCGTCCGTGAATGAGTGAGTGGTGGGTACGCATGGGGCAAATGACCTGCGTGTTCTTCATGTGGGTGGCAGTGAGAGTACAGGTTCCGAGATATCGCACCATACCCAGTGAGTGTGAAGGAACTCCAGACCGCCCGGTGTACGCTTAGATTTAAAAAAAAAAAAAGACCAAGATATTCCCTTACGTGGTTTGTGAATCACCTCGTTAGTTGTGGAGATTATTGCGCGTCTTAACTACGGTGTTGTGTTGTCACGCAATGGGGCCAGGACACCGCCTCCTGACACACACTCTTCACCCAGGAAATATGAGAGAGCGTGATTGAGTAATGACGACTCAGCGAGGGTGTTCAAGTGGCTGTTATTCCCTCAGTGTTTACGTGTCGAGCAGAGGTGACACAGATATGCAGGATTACGATCTGCAAACACCGCCATATTGTTCGTGGGATAGGAGCCAGACGCCATCACCCGACGCCATCCAAAGGTAAATGCGTCTTTATTTGCTGGAGAAAATTGCTCAAGATGTTTGACTGCTTCGGGTAAAGATATTATTGGCAAGTGATATACATTTAACTTGTACAGTATGTGGTACGTGGTAGCAGTACCTCTTGGTGTACTAATCAGCAAAAAATTAGTTTCTTTTCCAGTACCACTTTATTTCTGGATATACCGAGTTTTCCTTCATCTGGAAAGTGTTTGCAAATATAGAGATTAATGCAAATAGCAATTCTGATGAGCGGAGGGATTAACTTTGATTGCTCCCGAGTCCAGCTGGGGTCGCAGAAAAGCTCTTACCCGTCGCCTGTCTTGAAATCAGGACAAAATGTTTGGGGATAAAGCAATCAAGCCAGTCAACCTTATGGCTCCTTGAGAGAGCGCCCTCGGCCCACAAAGTGTCGATGGAATAACATTTGATCTACCTGGTTGGCAGTAGAACTAGTTGTTATTATTATTATTTTGTTATTATTATTATTGTTTCTCAAGGTATTATAACGTGCACAAACGCACACAAAGAGATCGTTAATATGAAGAGAATAAGGTGCCACACCAGTGACATTTAATCACCTTCCGTGTGTAGGAAATTAATGTATGTGTTTGCTTGAGCTTCAGGGGTTGACGTTTGGCTTTGAACACCTAGTAGGTTTAATAGAAGTCAGAAATGGAGAATGTACCTATTAAAGAGGACGGTCTTTGCTGTTAGGAAAGACGAAGGGGTTAAAAGTTCCAGAGCGTAAAGGTGCTTAGAAAGAAACATCACAAACGCTCGCCCTTGAGTTCCCACTTGCCCCACACACCGATCATGTGAAGCAGCAGATTGCGCATTGCAATTTGTTGTCACTAATGTCCCGGGCTCACAAAACACCCAGTTCTTAGGAGCAGAAATCGCTGTAACGGCTGCAGAACAGGGAAACAGAACTAACACTGAGGCGTAAGGGATAGTGGGTCAAGTTTTGGGTTCAGTTTAGGAGAATTGATAAGAGTCGGATCGCTGTGGACTCGATTTCAAGTAAGCGTGTAGAGGCAGAATCGAGAGCATTGTACCATAGGAGGATGTTGTTGTTTGAGATTAAACCTCGCTTTTATATTGGAAACAGCCATTGAGAAGCTAAGAATTTTCGGCATCTGAGCTAGAATCATAATCTCCTAGAGACAGACAGTGCTATTTGTATACAGTGGCGTTTCCTAGATAGATCAAGTTTATTTGCACTGATTCATCACAGGAGATTGGGAAGGGTTGTGAGGTGTTTAGGGTAATAAGAAGAAAGTGCATACCAGAGTGGTTAAGAAATTATCACTTTCATTCGGATATTATTGAATGAGAAAGAGAGGAACCGGTTCCTGGGGGTCTGGCAGGACTCACTTAACACGAAACACAACCTGGCCGTCTAATGTTCCAGGAAAGATAACCCCTTCGGCGGTTTGTGTCCACGTCACGGTGACCCTGCAGCGGTGGCGGCCCGAGTACCACACACACACACTCGCCAAGAGGGGTAGGTAAGGCAGGGAGTGTTTCATGTTGACACGGGAAAAGTGTGATTACTGTTTGCATGTTACGGAGAGAGAGTTGTACGCTTGTGTTGCTCCAGTCTCTTAGCCTTGTATATATGTTTACAGTATATGTATATTTACCAAGCATTTACTCTTATATGTGTGACACACACACATAATCACACCAGCCGTAACCTGAGTTAAGTCGGGATTATTTTATCTTCATCCAAATGAGGTGATTTGATAAAGCTGTTTCGCAGATTGAAATGAATTGTATTTACCTTGCAGATGTAGTTCTTGGAGTTGCGTACAGTGTAAGCAATTTAGATGGGCTTTTCATACGTTTGAAGATTAAAACTTTCAGAAAAATTGTATATGTTGTTTATGGTTCATGCTGTCAATATCACATTGAAGTTTTTTCCTATGAAAACTGTTATTTTTTCTTTATTAGGTTAGGTGTGGTTTGATTGGGTTACGAGAGAATTTCCCGATAGCGCGATGTTCGTTCGATTTTTTCCAAATTTGGTGCCGTAAAAAACGCACGGAACAATATCCACTGCTTTTTATTTTGCGTTTGCAGCGAGTGCATGTTTTTGTAAACCATCAGGGAGGTCTTACCTAGTCGTAAATAGTAGGGAAATGCGATGAAATCCTTCTATAGTGTCCCCACATCGGAGACATGTGTCAGCCATGCCAAAATGCATACCGTACGTTGGCTTAAGAATGACAGTTGTTGGCGGTGACATAGTCGCCTCCCCTGGGAAGTTATTATTGTCCGTCCACTGTAGCGGCCAGTAAACATTTTTTATTTTTCACATGGTAGGATCTTATGCGTACCAATGCACAGTAGTACACTGTGTGTCTTCGTAAGTATTGATTATGATAATGGGATGATTTGAGGAACGAGGACAAATCCTCTAATGTGGGGAATTTTGCGTTGTTGAAGGGAGACGAATTCATCAGAGGAATGAAGGTCAGACGTGCCACTTACGTCATTTGTCCCCTCCATCTCCCCCCCCTCCCCACAGATGGCATGTGCTGCCATCTCTTGGTTGTAATGTGTAAGAAGCCACGGCGGAGTCTCCTTATCTGTAGTTGCTGTATTAAGATGTCGTGTTGTTTGAATTTGCATTGAATTAGAGCTTTGAAGCTTTCATATTAACTGTTATGGGTATTGTATGACATTTGTAGGACTAGTGAGGTTTAATTGTTTGAGATTTGAGAATTATGTCCTCATAATGTGAAACACACACACACACACACACACAATAATACTCTGCGCCATGGTATTTGCTTGAGTGGGAAAACATGCGTTCGCGGAATTGCTCGTGTAAAAACATTTGTATGAGCTCAGAGGGAACAAAGGACGCATGCCAGAGCCTGATCTCTCCCAAAATGGGTTGGGACATCAGGGCGTGCCGCGGGGCATGGTCCTAGGACCGTTCTTCTTGATCTGCGTGAAAGACTTTGCCGGATGGACTGGACTCATGCATTAGCGATTGTTGCTAAAAGGGAAGCAATATGGTAGGGATTGCATTAGCTCCTGGTGCAACTTTCCCTCATTAAGACCGTTCTGCAGAGCTGGTAGTAATGTCTCATAGCTTGGATCTACCCTGAATACTTGATCTTTACGTTATTTCGTACCTACCTCTTCTTCAGAGTAAATTTAACCACAAAAAACATGTTTTATACATTCTCCAAAACGTTCGAGTCATCTTTTTTCCTTCTTTTCGCCTTCAGACATTAAAATGATTAGAAAAGTATATTGTAATCTGTTCTTCTGACAGTTGTCAGTGGAATATATTGAAATTGCAAATTTCTTACCCAGTGGTTCAAGATGTGCATGTGATATGGTTGCCATGAATGATCTGTAACAAAAGAAATTTTCATGTATTAAACTCAGTCACATACTTCAACTTGCATTTCATTGGTACGCTTCACAATCTTGTATTGTCACCAGCAAACGATATATATGCACCCCTTGAAGTGTGTTACCTCGGTACTACAAATACAGTAATCGCAGCTAATAACTTGCAGAGATTCTTCAGCAATGAAGGAATTCTTGTTTTCCAACTTGCTCTACTATCTTTCATTGGATCTGCGTCTCATCCTGCCACAAGTATTACTCTAATCCTAGGTTATCAAAGGACTTCTTCACTAAGGAAAGTTCGACCTGGTTAAGTTGACCCCTTCTAAAACCCGTTTTCTTCTGATTTCTCTCTTTAAAACTCCTCCAGGTTTTACCCCACCTTGCTTGATAGTCTGTAATACTATCACACGCAACACAGTAAACATTCTAAATGATTCAGAATGGAACTTGATCTCATGACTGACACACTTTCCCTACGCCGCACTATCGGTTAAATCGTTCTTTCATTCATAGATGTTACTTTGGTTTCTGCTCCCGAGGAGAGATATCGGTTTCCGTGCCACTTCGCGGGGCTCGGCGAGCCACTGCATCTTATTAGTTACTCTGTGACCGTTGGCAGCTCGAATGCGGGCCATTGTGACGTCTGCTACTTTTCCTTCAGTGCTAAGCTTTGGCGCTTTATACCTTCATGTGCCCGTTCGTGATAGGCTACGACCCTAAAGCTTGTTAGAAATCAAGCATTCCACCTCATCAGGAACATTGATAATTTTTTTTTCTTTTTTTTTTTTTCCTTATTCACATACTTCCCTTATTTATGTTACATTCAAGGCCCGACCTCAATGAATGACTCCTCTGTCCGTGAATGGAGCCATTGAGACTATAAACACCCTTGCCTCTTCATGGCCTCTCTCCCCCCCCCCCCCCCCCTCTCTCTCTCTCACCGGTGTCACTCTCTCTCTCTCTCTCACTCTCCCCTGCCCTAGTTCTGCCCATGTTGCCCTCCTCCCCCTAAATCACCCAGGCTGAAGCGGATACGCCGTTTGCATTACCATACGCTGCCCGTATGCATGGAGATGGTGCTGGGGTAGGAAGGGAAATGTCCACAGCACTGCCTTCCATTGCTCCCCGACCCGACCCAACCCAACCCAGCCCTACCTCCTGGAAAAAGGGGGGGGGGGAGACGTACGCATGCGTTCTAAGAGAAGCACCGCTAGAGGTACGGGAGAACGTAGGACCCCCATCGAAGACAATAAAAGGACTGACGAATCACTCCAGTCGTTTGGGCAACTCTTAGTGCTACACTTAGGGGAGGCTATGCATTCCGTGGGCACCCACAGGCGGTGGTTCGTGTCATTACAAGCCTTTTTAATTGTCCCCGACGTCGGAGGTAACGTAAAAAAAAAAAAGAAAAATGATGTACTGGTCGTATTCGTTGCACTTGTATTGGTTGTGGTGGTTGCCCTATTAAGGTACTGCAGAGGTCATCCGTGAACGTTTCGAACTTTCGTGCGTGTCAGAGGTCATCGTGAATTTTCGTGTTTGTCACAGTTTTTTTTTTCAGGATTTTTGTGGTACAGAGTTGTGTTTCTTGTATCGTCCTTGAACTTCGACCTTTGTGCGCTTCTTTCTTTTTTTTTCTTGTCTAATTTGACCTTTGAAGCCCCGTGCTTCCAACCTCGTCGCTGAATAATATCGCATTATTCTTCTTGTCTTCCTTCTCTCTCTCTCTCTCTCTCTCTCTCTCTCTCTCTCTCTCTCTCTCTCTTATTTTCCGGTCCTTTTTATTACTTCCTTTAAGGTTTGGCTTCGGTGAGGACGTCATTTCGTTCCTTTAATTAAAGGTCTGGCCTTCGTTTCGTTCCTTTAAAAGGGTTCGGCCAGGATGATGACGTCATTTCGTTCCTTAAAGGTTTGGCCTCGATGATGGGCGTCATTTCGTTCCTTTA
Source organism: Panulirus argus (assembly GCA_038088735.1). Classification (NCBI taxonomy): domain Eukaryota; kingdom Metazoa; phylum Arthropoda; class Malacostraca; order Decapoda; family Palinuridae; genus Panulirus; species Panulirus argus. The sequence goes on from JAYMFT010066392.1 coordinate 9,898, forward strand.
ATTAAAGGTCTGGCCTCGATGTTGACGTCATTTCGTTCCTTTAATTAAAGATCTGGCCTCGACGAGAACATCGTTTTGTCACTGGAGCTTTCGAATATAAAAAAGTGATTAATCAACGGAATCATTGACAATTTTATCTTTTTTTTTTTTCTCCCTCTCTTTATTAATGACTTGTGTAAAGATTCCTCGTTTTTCTTAGCTTCAAATTCCTGGTGTGTGTAATACCTGGCCGGGCACGTGTTATTTCCGGGAACACAGTGCTGAACCAGGGTTGTGGCTCACTTAAGAACTAATCTACTTATTTGTATGCCTGAAGTTTATGTATGACTGTATTTATCTGACGCGGATTACAGACTTTGGTTGTGGCTCCTGTATTCCCTCGTAGATGAGGTTCTAAAGTGTACTCGCCATTCTTTTTTTTTTTCCCTCCCGTTGGACGTGTCTGGCTTCATGAGCGCTACAGGAGCGTCGTAAAGGAAGAGGGGGGGCTCCTGAGAGTTGAAGTACTCGTAACTACTGCAGGAAAAGGAATGCTTTACTATGTGTGTGTGTTTGTGTGGAGACGGACGGGAAATTGACGTTGAGAGAGCGTCACGGCTCGACGTAACTTGCTGATGCCCAGTAGAATATCCGGCTGGGGGGAAGAATACTCACCTCCGTGACGGTTGCGACTCTCGACGCAGTACCTGCAGCGCAGTGTTGTGTGTGGGGTGGGGGATAGTCGCTGCCGGGCGGTGGGTCTTTCAGCGTCAGGTGGGGCAGAGGGGGGCCGAGTTAGGTTCCTACCGTCGCGTCTGTTGCTTGCGCCGCTGGTTGGTATCCCGGACCCGTGTGACTCCCTAATGTGCGAGGAGGAGGAGCACGCATCAGGCGTCCTGGACGGAGGGTGGGCCACGTCCCAGCTGGCTGCACCGCTGGAGGCGCTGACGCAGGTCATACTCGCAGGGTGAGGAGAAGGAGGGGGTGGGGTCAGTGTGGTACTGTTTGACACGTACTGTGTCGAGGTTTATGGACGCTCTGTGGAAAGCACAGTGGCCTTTGAAGGTCGTATAACTGCATAGGGCATGTGTGTGCTGGATGCCTGCGGAGGAGTGAGGTAGGCGAAAGATATGGGAGGATATTTTGGACGGTTAAGAGGGGGGATGGGTTGGGGTGAGGGAGGAGGAGGACCAGATCACGCTGATACCCTGGGAGATAAGTGTTGGGATGTGAGGCCAGTGTGTTGCGGGGCCAAGGACGTCCACACAAACACACACACACACACACACACACACACACACACACACACACATCTCCAGTCCCCACCTCATTCTACTGTATCTTTCCCTTTTTCACTAATCCATTCCTCATTCCCGTCTCTCCACAGTCGATCCCCACTGTTCTCTTTCCCCTGCCTCGACTGGTTATTTAGATACGGAATAAAATCAGGTCGAGGAATGCGTTCAGATATGAACACACACACACACACACACACACACACACACACACACACACACACACACACTCAGTGAATGGCAAGTGATGGATATCTCTCCATGACTGAGGGGCCTTATAGAGTTTTTTTTTTTAGGGGACCAGATCTTACGTAAGATAACTTTTTTTCTTTCAGTGTTCCCATTTGCATACGTAAGTACCGTGCAGAAATGTTTCGGTGCACTGCTCAGTTGTTTGGGTGCGCCGTAAGAGTAAATTTTTGTGTGCTCTGTAACACATGTGGTTTCATGGACTACAGAATTTGTTTTGATGTGCAGCAAATTTGTTTTGGTGCGCTACAGTAGTGTTCTAAAGTGCGTTGGTGTGTTACCGGTGTTCAGGTGAACTACATAGATATTTTCGTGTGCTACAGCAGTGTTTTGACGTGCCACAGGAGTGTTTTCAAGTGCTTTATGTTAAGAAAATGTTTTGTTGCGCTACAGAAATGTTTTGATGCAATACAGAAGTATCTTGGTGAGCTGTGGAAATGCTGTGTGCTCAACAGAAATTATTTGGTGTGCTACAGACGTGTTCTGAAGAGCTATAGAAGTGATTTGAAGTGCATTGGTGTGTTAAAGAAATGTTTTTTGCTGCGCTACATATGTGTTGGTGCTTTAGTGTGTTAAAGTTAAACTGCGATACAGAATTTTTTTTTTAATGCTAGCGACAAAAAGGTCTTTAATGCGCTACAGAAATGTTTGTTATATTGCTCACATAAATGTTTTAATGTGCTACAGAAATGCCTTGATGTTCTTGGGAAATGTACTCATGCGCTGCAGAAATGTGGATCGCTGTGGAATTCTTTTGGCGCTATGTATATTATTTGGTGCGCCACAGAAATGCCTTAGGTGTGCTGTGGCTGTTTGAGTGAGCGACAGAAAAGTTCTAGTTGACTGCAGAAAATGCTTTGATAAGCTCTAGAAGATATGATCTGTGCTACAGAAAATGTTTATAAGGTGTGCTGTAGAAATATTTTGCTGTGGTATAGAAGAAATATTTGGGCGAAATACAGAATTGTTTTACCGCTGCACCACAGAAATGTTGTGGTGTACTGCAGAAGTGTTTTAGTGCATACCATAATGTCTTGGTGCTGTACAGAAATGTTCTAGTATCATAGAAAGGATTTGGTGTGATTCGGAAATGCTGTGGTGCACGAAAGAAAAGTTTTGTTGCGCCAAAGAAATGTTGTGGCGTGTTGTAGAAATGTTTTGGCGCATTACAAAAAGTATTATGGTGTGCTACTGAAGTTTTGATGTTTTACAAAAGTGTTTTGGTGCTTTACAGAAATCTTTGTACTATAGAAATGTTCTTATGAGCCATAGAAATGTATTGGTGTGCGGTAGAAAATTATGTACGGTTAAGAAAATGTTCTGGTGCGCTACTTCTGCAAGTACACCAAAACATTTCTGTGGTGCAGCGGCAAAATAATTCAGTATTACACCCAAACATTTCTTTTATACCAGAGGAAAATATTTCCACAGCACACCTTAAAAACATTTTCTGTAGCACAGATCATATCTTCTAGAGCGTACCAAAGCATTTTCTGCGGTCAACTCATTCGTATTTCACTCAGAATAACGTATGCTGCTACACGGCAGGCGATCCAAAAGTTCCTTGTAACAACATTTTATTTCCTTGTAAATAGTATACAAAATAATGTAATTCAAAGCACGTGTTTTGTATGAACCCAAGTATAATTTAAATTGGCTCACTGCCGAATGTCACCACCGGTCATGGCCGGCTTGTGTTGCGTTGTTGGTGAGTGTAAAAGGGAAGACTTTACGCAGGGAGACCGTTTGTAGGATTGTAATTGTATCCGAACTCCTGAAGAAGGTGTTTGTAAGTGACCTAGGTACTCGATAGCTATGCGGAAAGCCCCCAAGAACCAAGTAACAGACCGGGTGTAAAGAGTGCGTGTGTGTGTGTGTGTGTGTGTGACCGGGTGTTTGTGGCTTCCTTAGGGTGCGTGGGTGGGGGAAAATACTTGGAGCGAGCTGGAAATTACTTGTGACCATAATAAGCGGATGTTGGCCGGGCTGGCTGGCTGGCTGGCCGGGCGACGACCGACCGACCGACCAACCAACCGCCACGCTGAAAGCTCCAGTGACCCACTCGGTCCGTCCAACCGGCCGGCTAAAAGGAAGAGACGGTTGGCCGGCCGGTCGGTCAAGCTGGGCGTGACAGCTTGGACGAAGGGAGATTGCTGCTGAACTGCCGACATGCAGGAGTTGCCGTTTGAATATGTTTCACCTTAACGTTCACCAGGAAATGTTATGAATAGAATGGCTATAGTGTGATATAGTGATAGGCGTAAATAAAATTATTCCCTAGTAGATAATTTATTGATAATCCTAAAGTAACCGGTGACCTAAAATGATAACCTAGTCACTGGTAATCCAGCGAGCTCGTAAAGGAAAGGTAACCTAGTAAACCCATAGTCGGTTAACCTAGTAATATTCGTTAACTAGTTCAGCGTGGTGCTTTTTTAAACCGCACAGCCACACCAAGCAGGAACATTTTGCGTTGCCGTAGTGTGTTCTATCTCCAACCTCTCCCGCTTTTCGGAGCGCAATGTACCAGACCTTGTCACACCAGCAGTGTTACGGGACATTCGCACGGTTAAGTGTTTAAAAACACTTAACATTATTATGCTGCAGTCCATTTCACCTGGAGGTGTTATGATATCCGAAGTGGTTACTATTATGATACAGGAACGTTTATATCATTCTTATTTGTGTAGTTTAAGGTTTGATTAGGTTAGCAAGAAAAAAAAAACATTGGTTAAGGTTACGATTATCAGTAGTTTAATATTAAAGTCCTGGTTAGGTTTAGGATAGATGAGGTTATACCAAGCTCAGCTAGGCTAGGTTACGTTAGCATACGCTTGGCTAGCGTAGGTTAAGTTTCAGGATAAGTTAGGTTTGGTGAAAAGCATTTCGCCAAAGTCAGAAGGATTTAGGTCACTAGTTTCGTTAAGTCATCTCAGATTTTGGTCAGAATAAATGAGATAGCCAGTTTTTATCCGTCGTCACCTCAGACTCCAAGCTGTAGCCAAGTCACGTATCCTTTAAACCTCCCATGAGCACGACACGACGGTACGTCCCTTGGGCACGATGCGCCGCCTGTGCTAGCAGTCCCTGATGACCAGGCAAGGGTCGTGGGCTCAGAGAGTCAGGGACGCTTTGCCAGAGGGTTCCATTTGCACAGTCACGGGAAAACATACGAGTCTTTACCGGGGTCGGCCCATTGGAAGGGTCGGACATTGCTTCCCCCCACCATTGTACAACCAAAATATAATGTTAGTGCAGGATACTTTAGGATTATATGGGCATTATGTGATTATATATATATATATATATAT
>JAYMFT010066403.1:0-14730 GCA_038088735.1 Panulirus argus
GATTTATGAAGGGATTATATTCTCTTGTGTACATGGCTTCTGTTATGTGAAGTCTCGTAGGACCATGGTAATGTTTCAGTTTTATCGTGTTAGTAAGATGCTGACGAGAGAGAGTCATGTTGATCTTGTATATGTAGTTCAGGGCCTCCTCTTTGAAGATGAAGTATTCAACGTCTCTTGTGTGATGTAGTGGTCATACCTATGTAGTTCACGTCCTCCAACTCGGAGACTTAAGGCAAACCCCCCAACCGCTGACCCTGCGAGTTCAACCTCACCAAGGTATTGGTCGGTAAACTGGGTACCTGGCTTGGACTAGCTTGTATCCGTGAAAGGCGTACAAAGGGTAGATTGAATTGGAACGGTGTGGTACGATAGGGTCGATGTGCTGTCAGTGGACTGACAGCGTCCGGGGTAAACCATGGATAGGCGTGTGGGGTGTGGTTGTGGATGGGGAGCTGTGGTTTCGATGCATTACACATGACAGCAAGAGAATGGATGCGAGCGGATGTGGCCTTTCTTCGTCTGTTCCCGGCGTTACCTCGCTAACGCGGGAAACGGCGATCAAGTATGAAGGGGGATATATGTTTAAAACACGGCCTTGACAATGGCATATAGTTGCCTATGCCATCTCAGGTAACATAGAAAAGAAATCTTGAATTTTATTCCAATGTTTGATTTGGGTGATCAGCTTGTCCAAAAAATGGGAAAGAGGCCCTCAGATGGTTCTCTGTCCTCTGGCCAGGGACACACTATATCATAAGCATATCTAAGCCATGTCTTATGAACAGTGCAAATAAAAGGCAACAACTGGATTTAGAAAAATTCCATACAGGTATTTGAAGAAGCTAGCGAAAGCTAGAAAAAAAGGATTACCCATTACTATGACAAATGTTTGTTAAATTACACATAAGTCAGCTAGCTTTTAGAACCATCATGACTTGCTTGTAGGTTAAATGTGTGTCGCATATCTCTAAGGAAGCAGACTAGACCATGTATGGAATTGTTCGTAAGCAGTGGATTAACATCAAAACTTATTAATTGGCAAAAATGTTTCCCTTATAGTCTGTCACTTTAATCCATGGTGTTGTTGATATTCGAATGGGAACCATGCCCAGCTAGTGGCGACTGCATCCTGAATAGCCATTTCAAACGCCTGTGTGAGGCAGAACCCACTGAGTTATGATTGGCCGTAAAGTGCAATTGGCCGCGTGTGTACTCTAACTAGACCAGGCATATATCGTGGTGTGTTATTTACCTGGGAAAACTTGTTTATTCTTCTACAGTGATATCATCTGGGAATGGAACCCTTCGTTGACATTCTCTGTTGGATTACCAACAGGTTTATGATATGTACTTAAATTAATTTTACACGTACATCTTGTTGACATGTGATTCTTCGTTTAAAATTACAGTTACACGTGGTTTGTCTCTAGTAATGTTTATGCATTACATTAGATTTTTACCATTATATTGATATTTCATGTGGGACTGCGGTTGGACATACCATACTCACAATATTATCATTATCTTATCCTCATTAGTATCATCACTTATAAGTCTCATTAATAATATAATTTCATGCAGTTCCCAGGGGGGTGCTGATATTGTATATAGATATGATAACAATTAACTATATGTTTATGGACCCTTTCTCATCTACAAATAAAAGTATAGATTCATAAAGATGGAAGGGATGAATCAGATAAAGCACCAATGAACTCCATCTATAATTTACCAGATACAGAAACATCAATCTCAGACCATAGTCCAGTCTGAATTCATATTGAGGTCAGGTTAGGCACCGTGTTCCACAGTTGCTGGTGGATGTGAAGTACCTGTGTTCATTAAACAATGGTCGGGACATTCAAGGAGCTCATATACCGTCTTGTGATATCCTTTTGTTATTTCTTCCCCTTGAGGAGGTCTTGTACAATAGGCCCAGACCTGGGGAGACATTCTCATATTTTTCTTGTGAGTTATGAAGAGTTTTGTCCATCCCACCGTACACTGTGGATCAGCAGTGGTATGGAACTCACGCGTCTCACACATTGTTAAGTAACGTTGTCCACTGCACCCTCACCCGCGTCCATTGTACTATAGCTCCAAGAAGCATAACATGAAAGCTGAAGGGCTTGAAAAAGAGTGAAAACTTGAGAAAATTAATCTAAAAAGATCCCTTTCACAAGAGCTTAGAGATCTTGTAACGAAGAATTCTCAGAACCTGACAATGGGGTTTTCATCTCACACGTAAGGAAAACAAGTGATGTTCACAGCGGGGCTTAACTAACTTTGGAAAACAACGTTACTGATGAGTGGTGCAAGATATTGAGTTGCTGTGTTCTTTTTCCTTTCTTTCATACTTATCCGCCGCTTTTTTGCGTTAGTGAGGTAGTCGTCAGGTACAGGCGGAGAAATGGCCTCATCCACTCACATCCATTCTCTGGCTGTCATGTGTAATGCACCGAAACCACAGCCCCTTGTCCACAACTAGGCCCCACGAATCTTTCCAGGTTTCCTCGTAAGCTTCCTATGCCCTGGTTCAGTCCATTGAGAGCACGTCGCCTTCTCTCGTAAACCACCTTCATTTTACTTACGCCAGCCTGTCTGTAGCTCACTTCCTTACACTCTTTCACACGTTCTAGCAACAACTGCCTCAGCATCAGCGCTACCCCTTCCTTAGTTTTCGCCGTCACACTAACCCTGAGTTAACTCACGATTTTCCCCAAGTGAATCCCACATCACTATACAAGTGTGGTCGAGTTTAAACACAGACCAGCAATAATCCTTTATGGCCAGTCATTTGCTCAGTGGGTTCTGCTTCATACAAACGTTCAAAATGGCCAGTCATGAATGCAGTCGCCACCAGCTGGAAACATCTTCAATTCACATACCAATAATACTATGGATTTTTAACCGATAAAGATAGGACAAAAAAAAAAATGATGTTTTGATGATAACTGGTTATCTGTTTACGAACGTTCCTGTACAAGATCGATTAAGTAGGCTAAGACATAAATTTCACAAGATTTACCATCAAGCCATAATGTGTTTGCAGACCTTATTAAAGTCTTTATAAGCGATGTTGTATGCTGGGACGGGGGTATGATTATATAAACAAAAATATTTTGGAATGGCTTTATCAAATGTCTATAATGGATTTTTATCGAATTCCAGTTGTTGCCTCCTATTTGCAATGTTGATATGACATGGCTTAGATGTGTTGGTGATATGCTTTGCCTCTGGCCAGAATGCTGTGAACCCTCTGAATTCTTAAAAGAAAGTTTACTTTGTCCAGTTTCAATTAATACATTCAGAAGCCGAAGAAGTACTTTGTTCCCTGCCGTTTTTTGGAGAAATAGATATTCAAATCAAACAATGGACTGGAATTTAAGATTGATACGAAACCAACTCACGTTCATAGCTTTATATATATTATTTTTCCAACCACCACGAGTCTTTAAAAATGTCAGTTTACACAAACTTTGTCTTTGAGAGAATCTGTGGTTGAGAATTCTTGAATGACGAATGAAGATACATATGGTCAAATGAATTCGGTTATCTATACTCATTTGTGGTTAAATGCCTGGTCAGTGCAAAGCCATCTTATGATAATGATATTAAAGATAAAGTTATGATGATAACATTATGATTTGATAATGTTAAACAGGTATACAGAACATTCTAACCCTGCTCTTCCAGCGAGAGTTTGCAGCATTAGTAAATGTTCTGATGACCTCTGAACATTGCCTTGTTTGGGAATTTGAGATAATCATGAGAATTTACACTTATGTAGCGCAACCCTTGTGTAGATAAGAGCTTAGCGTCCCATGTATTGCTTTCAAGAAATACATATTTGCTCAAAGAGGACTGGAATTGGGAGAGAGATTCAGCCAACAGAAGTGTAATATTTGGACAGGATAGGAGTCGCGTACATTTTGCAGGCGTTTACGAGATCATGGTTACACACGACTGACTGGAACAAGGGCGAATTTTGCATATAGATGCGACGACCAAGTTAACAGATTGATTTTGCGAACGATATGAATCTTGATGATGGAACGCATAGATTGGATGCTGTATAAACAAATTCCATGTCAAAAATGCTATTCATACAAAAATGGCAGTGTAGGGGCCATAGTCCCGAATGAATTGGTACGAGGCCACGTCGGGCAACAGATGGTGTGTGTATGTGTGGCGACGGTTAGTTCGGTGTGTGTGGGGGGGGGGGACATCTAGAGCGTAGACAGGAAAGTGTGACTAGTCTTTTTCTTGGGAATGTGGATTCTGATGGGTCTATGTCTGGTGAGATGGAGTTCAAGACTGAGATGGGAGGTTATTTCAGGGTATATATGTTTTTACAGTGTTCTCTTAGTTGTGGCATGAGAGGGGGAAGACTCTAGTCCGCGAACAGAGGTTACTGAAGCGTGAGGCAGGGGTAAGCTTTTTATTTTTACTTGAGAGTTGGTGGTCAGTCACTGTAGAGAAGTCAGGTGGGTGGGGATATATATATATATATATATATATACTGACAACGAGGTCACTTGCCTTGTAATTAGTGACTATGGCACTGAAACAAAATGAGGAGGAATGAAAATATCCGAAATGAATTTTAAACTCTTGACGAATCTTATTCATGATTCATACGGTCCTTGAGAAGACGGGGTAACCACACCCAGCGATATAAATTTCGGGTCGCATCATTTCCTCAGGATTACACGTGACGCTGTGGTTGTGGTGGTTGTTAAGGAGTTTATACAACCAGGAGGGAAATCTACAGCGCCTCACATTATCATCTGTTGAAGACAGAGCCCAGAGCTGGTGTGGTGTCCAGAGCATTTTAGAGATAAGGAAGGTGGTAGGGCGGCACGCCATTTACTTTAGAAACACTTTGCTGTTAACCCTGGGTACGGTAACGCACTTTAATATGGCGTAGTTAGGTCTGGGTTCAAGATTACTTTTGTGAGACGGTTCGTTGCTATTCGGGGGTCACCACACTCACTATAGTCATATCGTAAGGCTGGTATGCTAACGATTCAGTGAGAGCGTTTAATTAGTGGGGAGAGGATGAAGTATTAACGGTGTCAAAAAATGTAAGGTTGCCTCCGGGAAGACATAGATGGCCAACCTGAGTTTTGAGAGTTGAGGCAAGAACTTGGAAGAGATTGGATAGACTCTCTTTCATGCTAGTATGAGACACGATGTTATCTTCAAAAGCTCCAGACGTAAAGAAAGAAAGCTATGTCAGTATGAAAAACTTTTTTGGGTTAGAATGTTTTTCGGGAGTCTTTCATAGGGCCCAGGACTCTTTAGTTTCACTCTCGTACTCTATACAAATTAAGGGTCTGCTCCTATGGTAGTAAAGGCAGGATTGTTTAAAGAAGACACAGGTTGCAATAGTGTATGTCTCGTGATAACGTGGAAGTGAGAGATAATGATATAGAATGGAGAGAATGCTCTTCCTAATTGTCCTTTGGTAAGAGACGGTGACATTGTGTGTTTCATTTTGTGGATAGTGCCTGGTGGCGAGGGGTTATAAAGGCATTTGCAATTCATAAACACGAGGTGCCATCATCAGTGTGTTTGCATTATTATACCCTGTTCCCTGAAGGCCCAGAATATCTTCAGACCCTACTTTGTTGACGTGGGAAACGGCGAACCTGGGCCGGCTTTCGTGTCATTAACGGTAACTGCTGCACTACAGAAGTGTGTGTATGTGTGTGTGTGTGTGTGTGTGTGTGTGTGTGTGTGTGTGTGTGTGTGTGTTTGTACGTATGTGCGTGCATGGTTGTGTATTTGCAAATGGAAATCCTGATGAGATGAGCATTTCTGTGTGTTGTGTGAAGCAGGAAATTCAGAAGTTTCAGAGAAACAAAGATTACATTTGGGAAAACATTATGCATTGAGTCTCTCCCACATTGAAATATTTAGATTCTATCCCCCCATCGTTTTCGAAAATATCTTTTTATTCATATCATCTTAATGCAACATGACCTGCAAATGAACCAGATTTTTAATCCCATGAAGTCTTATGTGCTCTGCCCACGTTTATTCATTTGCATTTTAATGATAATGATTGGGAATGAGAATACTTTCTTTCTCAAGTTTTAGGTTTATCTAATCCCTAAAGAATTCCAAAGTTATGAAATACGATGTTTTTTGCGTTTTACGTCTGCCTATGAAAAGTGAACAAGAAGAACAAATACTCATCTTGTGTTCTAATGGGAATTTTTTCAGATCTCATTTTTTTGTAATTATGTATATTTTATATATCTAAAATTTTAGGTACAGTTAATGGAAATCCTTTGGCAAATGATATTTCGTGTCCACCGTTTATGAAAAAAAAAGAAAGAGAACAGTCACTGGGAATGACTTCGAGCTATATACGGAATATTTTCATATAAAAGATCTTCCAAGAATATCTGCGTATCTCGAAAGTAACCATGAAATTTCTTAAAAAGAAAAAAGGTAGCTGTGCAGCATATTATATAACAAGATGTTTATTGTTAGCAGTTTTTTGAGTGGTCTTAATTCTTAAAGAGCGAAAGGTGGGTTGTAAGGGAAGGCAAATATTTGACAGTGACTTGTAATATCCTAACCACAGACATTGACAGTGACTTTTGTTATCCATCCCACGATATTGACAGTGACTTGCGTTATCCTCCCCACGACACTGACAGTGACTTGTGTTATCCTCCCCACAGACATGGACTTAGACTTGTGTTTCTGTCTTTAATAACATAGAAATATAGGAATTATAAATATTTACCCTAGCTTAAGCCAAGTACCCATTTTGTCGATCAGTCCCTTGGGGAGGATGAACAGCTGGGTTAAACTGTGCACTGACTTACCACTACCAGGATTCGAACTTATGCGGGCTTGACCCCGCAACCGGCCCGTAAATGCATCATGGTTAGCAGTAACAACTAACCACTACACCACGGAGACGAGGATAGATTGGATAACAGAAGCCTACATAGCTTTAACTACTCTATTGCTCTTAACTACTGTTATGAAGAGAAATCTTAAAGAGCATCGTTACCATCAGTGATGGCAATGCTAGACACGATGGTTCGGGGTAATGTTCATTTGGCCCCGAGAGATGGCACTGCAGTAGACATCCGGGTTCTTCCAGATGGCCTCAGGAACAACCACCAAGTCCCCTTCCCCTCCAGGACTGCACGCTAGGACAGACTGCTCTCCCTCCAACCCCCTTCACCCTCCCATGTGTAATGAGGTCATATTCAGTAACAGCAGGGCGTACGGCAGCGCCGAAAGCCAAGCCACTTCAATGTCCTCCCCGGCATGATTACCTCCGGCTCTTAAAGTCTCCCACACCTGGTGGAGCCATTTCATTCTCTTCTGCCTTAACCCCGCTAAATTAAACCACCAATCTCGCCAAATAATAGCGCCAATAGAGTCATTCCAAGCGATCGTCTCATCCCCCTCCCCCTCCCACTAACTTCTAGAAATATGACATCTTTACGTTGGGGGGAAATCAAATTCTATTATCGAATGCTCATGACAGAGGTACATTGTATGCCAGCAGGTACTCCAGTGGAATAACATGACACACATATATACACACACTTGCATAGACTTGGGTGTGTGCATGCGTTTATACAGATACATAGGAGCAAAGACATGGTTCATATAAACAAGGAAAAGAGACGGAGCAACACGAGTGTAAGACTCTTCCCGTAACACTCAAATAGTGATAACACACACACACACACACACACACACACACACACACGTTTAAAAATCTGTACTACAAGAGAGACAGTTCAAGAGATGGGGACCCACGTACAGTAGCGATAGATAACAGTTAGCAATAGATGACGATTACACACACATTTGAGTTAGGCATGTATGTAGTAGACAACTTAAGTATGTAGCAGACAGCATAAGTATGTAGTAAACTGCGTAAGTATGTAGTAGACAGCATAAGCATGTATTAGACAGTATAAGTACGCAGTAGACAGTATAAGTATGTAGTTGACGGCATAAGAATGTAGCAGACAGTATAAGTATGTAGTAGAGAGCATAAGTATGTAGCAAGCAGCATAAGGATTTAATAGACAGCAGCCGCTCAAGGAAATACACCCGTCGTGACAAATGACGATAAACAAGGGCTGCCCAGGAGGGTCTGAAACTCTCCGAGTCAGGATTATTTCTTAAGTACTTCATGGCGTTTTCTTAATGTCTAGTTTATAATTCCCGTTGCTGAGAAATATGCTTTGTTTGTGATGTACTACACGGATTTCTGTTGGATAAACACTGAGTCGAAATACCTATTAGGAAGGGCCGCTAGCTGTTCCTTTCTTTTCGTTTGTTAATGTGTCATTATCATTAAGATAATGGGCTAATGGTGCAACTTACTCTATTCTTGCTTCTAACGTATATGAAATATTTTAGAGGTTCTTTTTCACATCGTGAGGAATACTTTTATTCAAGATGATCTTCCAGGTTCTCATGTAGGCCACTTGACTTAGATACCCTGCAAGCCCTTCCTTTACGCTTGATTAAGTCGTTTATCTATTGATTGATCCAGCCTGACTCTAAACCTTTCACACATTTCCTTGTCACCTTTCTAGGAACGCTAATTTTTTCATGAGGAAGTAAATGTATATTTGAAGTTACTTCACGTCTTTTCAACTGTGTCCACATCTAATTCTCAGATCTGGTGTATACCACTTGAGTCGACGTCGTCTGTCGAAGTCACTAATGAAGAACTGGGTATCGGCGATTTAGAGTAAATTTGACAATATTGTGATCGCTATATTCTATTTTTTTCCGTCAATCGCACAAGCACTAAAAAGGTCCCTGTTTATGAACAAAGCCATATGTGATATGCTGTCGTCTTTATCTGGGCTACAGATAGTTTGATTTAGAAAATAATCGTCTGTTAAATCAATTAATCTCTTTCCCCGCATGGTCAAGTGTCTTTAAAGCCTCATTTTTTGTTGGGACTGTTAAAGTCTCCCACTTTGTTATTGTATTTTTGTTATTCACTAAGTATATGATTTCATTAGACAAAGCTTTATCGTTTTCTTCATAAAGTTTAGGGTAGTGTAGATGGTCTATTCTAACCTGCGGACCCGTGGCGAGCTTCTTGAGCGCTGCAGGAGCCTCAGAATAAAATAGAATGGACTCCTGAGGCAGGAAATTGTGGTCATTTTATATTAAGAGAATAAAGCGTGTGTGCGAGGAGGTAGAAGGGAGGGTAAGTGGTTCCTGGTGAAGGTGGGTCTGCGGCAGGGGTGTGTGATGTCGCCATGGCTGTTTAATTTGTTTATGGATGGGATGGAGAGGGGTAGGTCTGTAATCTGGCAGGGATGGTAGTGCTTGGGAGGTGTTAGTTATTGTTTGTTGATGACACGACGATGGTGGTAGATTTGAGTGAAAAGCTGTAGAAATTGGTTTCTGGGTTTAGGATTGTGTGTGAAAAAAAAAGTTGAGAGTACTCGTAAATGTGAATAAAAGCAAGATTACTAAGTTTATCATTAGAGAAGGAGAGGTTAGTTGGGATGTGAGTCTGAATGGAGAAAATTCGGAGGAAATGAAGTGTCTTAGAAACATAGGGTTGATATTGCAGCGAATGGAACCATGGGAGCTGAAGTGAGTTACATGATGAGTAAAGGAGTCAGGGTCCTGGGATCATTGATGAATAAGTCAAGAGAGGTCACTACCTGGGAAGGCGAAGATGGGCATGTTTGAAGGTATAGTAGTCCCGACGGTGTTGTATGGATGCGAGTCATGGGCTATAGATGAAAATGTTCGCAAGAAGCTGAATGTGTTGGAAATGAAATGTTTGAGGACAGTAGAAAATATGTGGTGTGAGTTGATCGTTTAGAAATAATAAGGTAACAAGAAGAGTTTGGACATATGGAGAGAATGAATGAAGAGAGGTTGACAAGGAGGATATTTGTGTTAGAAGTAGAAGGGACATTGAAAATGGAGGGACTGAATTTAGAGAGGGAAGGATGGAGTGAAAAAGGTCTTGAGTTTTCTGGGCCTGAATACGCAAGAATGTGTAAGGCGTTCACGGGATAAACTGGAACAATGAGGTATACAGGAGGCGACTCGCTGTCAATAGACCGAACCAGGGCTTGTGAAGTGACCGGGGGACACCAGCAAAAGGTTTCTGGGTCCTGGTTGTGGATAGGAAGCTGTCGTTTTGGTGCACTGCATATGACAGCTAGAGAATGGATGTGAGCAAATGAGGCCATTTCTTCGTATGCTGCTGTCGCTACTTTGCTAAGGCGGGAAACAACAAATTGGTTCGAAAAAAAGGAAAAAAATATATGTATATTCATATCAGGAACAAATTGGTTACTTGGAAAGCATAGTATCATAATAGATGTCTACACCAACGTGAGAATTGAGAGATACATTATCATAACGTTTAAAACATTGCTTTCTCATCATCAGGCTTAGAGTTGAACAAAACAAAATCACTTTTAAAATGAGCAAAATGTATAGGTGAATAATCAATGCAACCTCCACATTATTATTCAGAATAATACTTTATCACAAGACTCGTGATTTAATTAATCAGTGTGCAAGGTAGGACACTCATGAGTCCAATTAGAACACCACACGGTAATGAATATAGAAAACGACATTAATTTACAAGCTTACGAAAGAATTAAAACGAACAAGGGTGTGAAATAACATGAAAACTAAATAGGCGATGAAATACACAGGCGACCTGTCACCTAAAGACACAGTAATTCTGAATCCCTCACACACAAATATACCAATGGTCGGTCTATCACGGTACTTATACAGGTCCTCTACAGTTCCCAGCTCCATGTCTGCGGTGTAACAAGCTAGACTATCGAGATCCGCCCTCCCATATAGGGGTTGGTCCTTGCGTGTCACCGGGGTATTGGAGATGTTTGACTTAATGACGGGCCAGTTGCCTTGACTACCGTACCATAACAAGTGTAGTCAGAGACTTTTATGTCTTACACGAATACACCTGTAGGTTGTAGAGAGCGGGGCGCATGGCTCCCTGGAATAACTTCGTAACACACAGTTTGGCCGGCACTAAAGCCTTGAACCATCAGGGCGAGAATTAAAGCCACGTAAATCCATCGTTACTAATCGTTAGAATTAGGGTTATGTCTCCTGTTACCAGCTTAGTGCTTTGTCACACACACACACACACACACACACACACCTCATCTACACATTACACCCCACATATGTATCTTCACACCCTCATTCAAGTATAAACCCTCCATACGGCTTACAAGACACACTCTTCTCACACACTGAACTCACAGGAACTACGTCACACACACAAACACCGCACATCATACACGCTTCCCATCCCACGCACTCTAGATTACACTTGTTACCACACTCTCATGCCACAATAGTTGCTCATATTACACTGCCAATACACCCTGACCCATACAGAGCTAGGTCCTAAGTATACCCGTCATACGCTACACAGGAAGATCCACCACACACTACTCATCCTACACAACTTACACCTCGATATCATCACAAAGGCATCTTCCATTGACACCCCAACACACACCACAACGCTGAACATCATCAGAACAAAATGCATACAACACCCCGTCCCACATGAGACACCCGCCTTCGATACCCTTCATATTCCACAGAAGAAATGCATCTGTCTTACATTTTGATTCATATGCTCCACCTTATGGACTTTTTTTAACCTGTACGTGCACTAAACCCCATAAAGTTCTGATATGATTAAGAACAGTCTTACTCTATCGTGATACTGCCGACTTAATAAACTCCTTCACGAACAATTAGCCCAGGAAATGGTGTCACTATTTCCAGATACTTCCAGTCAGAAAGAAGTATCTGGCAACTACAAGACTTGCTTTATCTTTTCGCTTTTATTTCCTTGAGTCGGAACGGCCTTGTGAAATGGCAGTTGAAGTCAATTAGTGAACGATACAAACAGTTTCTCATTCGAATATGAAAGATAAACCTTGTAGTTGAAATAATAGTATACTTTCAAACGAAATTATATGATATACCAGATTATCTGCCATTATCCATCTAGCGTTGAATCTACCTATTAATTAGGAATATAATCCAATAATACCGGCTCATCATTAGTCCCTCCCCCACCCACTTAATTCATTTAATTATTTTTACCCCAGGTTCAGATTCTACGAGAGAGTCCTGTTGTTCTACACACACACACACACTTATTCCCGCCCTCGACAGACATTACAAAGCGCCTGAATACAGTAGTGAGTCACGAGTCACTTAAACAAACGTCTTTCATTATTTGATTCTACCCCGCCGGACATACACCCATCTAAAATTACATTCCCCCAGACGTATACGAGTGAAACTTTCTCGGTTGTGTTCTGGGCACAGCTCATCCCCACAACACCACAAACACCAGTTCATCCTATCTCAGGACTCATCATACCCAAAAGGTAACTTACGTTTCTGAAGACACGACAAGCACATTTCTTAAGCCTCCTGCACTCACCTTCACACAAACAAACATCACAACAGTTCTTCTTTATCTATGGTCCGCTCCCCGTGGACGGGTGCAGAAAGAGCTATTCAGAAAGGGTTACTAAGGAAGAAAAAAATTATATATATATATATATATATATATATATATATATATATATATATGTATGGTGTCTATGCTGTGTAACCGGGCAGTCCATCTACGGAAATAAACGAGTTCAATGGATAATTCTGGCCTCCCATTTTCCCGCTGTAAATACATTACTTTATAATAGCTGTTGCACTGTACATTTGAATGGTGTTTACAATCACAAAAACAAAAGCAACTTTATTGCCGATTTATTATGCATCTAACGAGGCAGTGGAGCACTTTTTATAAATACTGTACTTTCCTGTAATTCCACATTACGAATTCTTAAGAAAAAATAGTGAAATTTTGTATTACTAGAGATGAGAAAAAAAAGGACAGTCATTCATTACATTCTAATTCCCGCACTTTTCCTGCCTTGGTAAAGCGCTGAGCAAAGATTTAATGGGTGTTAGCTCGTTCACAGAGGTAAAGAATGTAGAACATAATGCTTTTCAGTGAGGAAAGAGATCCTGTACCTCATAATGCTCGACAGTGATACCTTAAAGGCTTATAAGGCTTTTGGCGTAGCTACAGATTCTTGTTTATACTATACTCCGCATGTGAACCACAACGCTCGTTGGCTCCACAGTCCACTGATGGATCTAGAAATGTTTCTGCCCTGACTTCTTATCAACATGTGGCCAGACGGTTGTCTCCCGCCTTCACTGCCATCATCCACCTAAGCTGCAAGCGTACATGTCTTCAGCGTGGAGTATGAGGAGCTTATCCTCAATCAGCCCACACAGTTGCTCGCGAAGTCCATGTCAATCATCAGAGGCAAAGCCTTGAGGTTTGGGATCCCCATATACACAAGCGCATCACCATTTACTGCGGAGGACTGGACGAGATGAGGATTATCTGCATCGTCCACAGGGATCCACAAGAGGGATCTTCCGACCATTGTTGATTACACGCACGAGTACTCATGGTTCTGTGTATTAACCATGATTGAAAGCAATCTAGAATGATTCTTCTCGTCTCTTTCATACGGTGGTAGTTTTAACAGAAGTGAGGGAACGTGTAATGGAAGTTGAGTGTGTGTGGAGTCACCCAAAGTTCATCAGAAGTGGAAGAAAGTGTGATGGACGTCCAGTGTGTTGGGTATCCCAACACATAAGCGTGAAGAGAAGGCGAAACTCCTTAGCAGAACAGCGTAGTAGTAACGCTCTCTATACCCGTAACAGTACAGGACGACAGTTGTGTTACGAGGATCAAACGGAATCTCGAATATCGGACGGCAGGTCCGAGGGAAATCGGAGGGTAATCTAAGAAGACGTCATCAAGGAACAGAACGACAACTATTCACGTAGAGATAAACTGGAGGGAAGGCCTCTTGCTACGGACCATTCTTGAAGCACTTGCAGAGTGACCCGAGCCTTGCACAGTTGGCTGTCCACTACAAAGGGTTTCTTGTCGATTTCTTAACAGCACGAAGCCTGTTGATCCGATACACGCAGGCAAGGAGGCAAGTAAGAGTTACCACAATCATTCAAGTGCAGTGCCAGGAGTATCATTTGCCACATCATCAACAACGTTTACTCTCTTTTGTGTGTTAGCTGAGATGGCGTGGCAACTGAATGCCCTATTCAGGACCATCTCATTTACGTTATATGTAGGTACAAATACCCTTGCCAAAGCCAGGAACTCGCTTTATCGACCAGCTCCTAAGCAGGAGGATGAACATCTGGACTGGTTATGGACAGACAGCCTCGGCCACGATTCGAACCGTTGCGGGCTCGACACCCGGCTGCCCGTGAATGCATCACGGTCAGCAGTGGTTACCGCCACACCAGGGATGTCCTTCCTTCTCACATTACCACAACTTCTACCACATCACCATCTACAACTGTGACCCTTAACTACCAGCAACATCGACCATTTGCTACTGACACGACTAATCTGCCACTTACATCACTGCATCAACATTTCCATCCGCCATTAACGTCACCATCCGCCACCATCATCGTGGATCACCACACTGCCACCATCAGTGTATATTACGATTATCAAGTCTACCACCAATATCCTCGTCCACTAGTCACATATCCCACTACGAAATTCACAATCTACCATCACGCAAACTTCAATTAACAACATACCAATAATTTCACAGTTTA
>JAYMFT010066414.1:0-14730 GCA_038088735.1 Panulirus argus
GAAGATGTACAAAATGTCTTGGAGAAAAAGAAAAGATGCGTTACTGATTTTTTTTTTTTTTTTTTTTACGAGCGCGCTAATAGGGAAGCAGTCATCACACTTCGGTTACATCATGCAACACTGCTGGCAAAATCAGCGAAGATGGAGCTGTTGTTCCTTACCGATCTGTAACAGACTCGTGCAGTATGTTGCTATACGTATATGTAGTAAATTGCCATAGTCCTTTGCAGTAAGTTGCTATAAGCTTGTGCAGTAAGTTAAATTGCTATAGTCCCAAGCAGTACGTTGCTATAGCCCTTCACAGTAAGTTGCTATATTCATGTGCAGTAAGTTTCTATAGTCCTCTGCAGTAAGTTGCTGTAGTATTATGTAGTAAGTTGCTATACTTTTGTACAGTAAATTGCTGTAGTCCTGTGCAGTAAATTGCAATATTCTTTTGCAGTACGTTGCTTTAGTCCTGTGTACTAAGTTGCCATTGTCCTGCACAGTATGTTACCATATTCCTGTGCAGTAAGTTGCTATAGACCTGTGCAATAAGTTATTTGCCCCTTGCTTTACGCTCCTGGTCTTCTTGATGCTGGGACCACTTTCACCGCCGGGCTCCTGCTGGACAAGCACGGCCCGGGACCCCACCTGCCTCCAGCAGCCCCAGTGACGCCTCCCTTGATCCCGGGCACTAATAGACCAATTAACCCTAATTAGTATATGTGGCTGAGACGAGATGAAAAGAAATCCTCTGGCAAAAAATATGATTATGAGTTTAATTAAATCCTCTTGAGAAACCGAAGCTGTGCTTTATCTAACTCCTGATACCACGGCGGACCCAAAATTCATTTAACTCCCAGTAAAAGACGAACCCAAGCTTTATATAACTTTTAATAAATAAACGAACCCAAGCTTTATTTATCTCTTTGTATGAAATCGAACCCAAGCTTCAAATACGGATTAGATGTAGATGTGTTTTACTTAAAGAACATTAGGCCTGCTCTAGAGATTATTCAACTCATGCATTCACGTAAAATACTATTTCCGTATTGCCAGAGGAATATTTTTCATTTACATGATTAGAGTCTCGTTTCTTGGTATGGAGATAATCCTATGTGTCACAGTAAGATCATAAAACCTTCAGATACCTAAATGGATCTCTGAACATATTTTACCATCTTTATCATTTTTTTTTTCCTTATAAATTAAGATTCATGCAGATAGCGTTGCTGACCGTGACGTATTCACAGGCTGCCCATAGTTGAGCGCATAGGTTAGAAACCTGGTTTGCGGGAGTCGTTCCACAGTCAATCCAGCCGTTCATCCTCCCGTAGGGGTTGGTCGATTAACTGGGTACCTGGTTCACGCTAGGGTATATATAGTGTGATAATCATATCTATATTTTTCTTCATGTTGAAGGCTCCAGTCACGGACAAAAGCCCACATCAAGGCCGGGCCCAAACTGAAATGCGGAGAGAATATATTAGGGCATGCAACTGCCCGTGCCGTCTCATCTAGCAAAAGACAAAGCTATAAGAAATATCAGATTTCACTCCTTACACGATTATAAGATTTTGAAGAGGAATCGTGATTGCCTCAGACGTAGATAAGGATCATCTATCGGTCCGAAGTGCATGACAGCGGGTCTGAAGCGCGAGTGCACACAAGCGCGTCACCGTCGGTTACTCGCAGATGACGTCAATCTTTGCCTTCCTTCAACAACGTAATGTTGCAACTGTGTGTGTGTGTGTGTGTTTGTAAATGTATCTTTTGGGTTTTTAGTTGATAATTGTTTGCGTATGTGTATGTTTGTTGGTTTGTGTATGTGCGTGGATTGATGTGTGTGTATGTATTTATGTACGTGTAAGTGTGCAAACGGGTGGACAGGTAGGTAGACAAGCGGGAAGACTGGTAGACAGGCAGGGAGGTAGGCAGGTATGTAGAAAGACAGGCAGGCAAGGAGGTGGGCTGTATGTAGACAGGCGCCCAGGTAAGTAGAAAGGTAGGCATGTAGGTAGACAGGCAGGCATGGAGGTGAGTAGACAGGCAGGGTAGGTAGGCAGACAGGAAGGGCAGGTTGGTAGACAGGTGGGCAGGGAGGTAGACAAGTAGGCAGGGATGCAGGCAGGTAGGCAGACAGGCAGGGAGGTAGGCATTCAGGTAGACAGATGGGCAGGCACGTAGACAGGCAGGCACATAGACAGGCAGGCAGGCAAGTAAGCAGACAGACGCGTTGGTAGGAAGGCAAGCATGTAAGTTTAAGTGAAAGAATCAGTTGCATCTCAGCCCATTTTAGTCAATACAAAAGACGTCTTTCCCTGCCTCTTGCCTTGGACCTGTCGTCCCGTCCTGTCTGGCCCCGTCGTCCTGGGAGCACCCCCCCCCCCAGGGGAAATGTTTCTCCATTGTTCTGGGCAACATGTCCTTCATGGGTGACATGCCTTTAAGCATAGGGCTGCTGGGAAGGTGACGTTCCCGGGTCCCTGCACTCGTGGACAAATGTGTGTTACCAGTGTTTCTTGCGGCTGCAGTCCAACCTTGAGCCTCCAGGGTGTGTAACCTTTCCACCAGGCGTTGTAAATATGTATGTGTGTATGCAAGAGAGAGAGAGAGAGAGAGAGAGCGAGAAAAAAAGGAAAAAACAAGCTCACAGAGCTTTGTTTATGGCCTGGGTTTTCTTTTTTGTTTTCTCTGTCCAGTTGTAAATATTTTGGTTTCAGCGGAGGAGGTCGAGTAAGGACGTGCTGGGTGATCTGGTACTGATTGCTTTCGATGTCAACTCTCTCTTTCTCTTTAGTGGTCAGAGCCATCAACATGTCCCTCTCTCTCTCCAGTGGTCAATGATATCGTTACAATTCTCTCTCTTGTGGTCAGTGTTAACAACATGTATATCTCTCTTTCCTCAGTGGTCAGTGGTATCAACATGCTTCGCTCTCTGTCCATTGGTTGAGTGGGGCTCCCGGTATATCAGAAATGTCTCAAGGATCATCCACTGGCAATGATTCTCTGTCTAAACCGCAGATAATGGCACCAGTAGACAGCATCAATAGACAGGTGCCCAGCCAGCATTAGTGGACAGGTTCCCACCCAGTAGACAGGAAAGCAGTCTTACAACAGGTTACCTGTCATTAAAGAGGCAGGCTAGAAGTGGTCCCATCGCCACACCAGGACGGGTCTGTTAGTGATGGTTGCAGGCGATTACCTTCATCTAGCCCCAGTGAAAAGGCTTCGATAAACACAGGCTCGGCCACGCTCCTCCATACACACTCGCACAACTGCATATTCATACATTTACTTAGGAACGTAAACACACCAGCACATCATACACGCATGGGTCCATATTCTGAACAGAGGCACAGGACTTCTGAAGTATTTTGCAGATTAAGGCTTACGTCCTTTAAAGTAGAAAGATACAAAACCCTTTTCATATGTTTCAAAGTCAACAGAAAACGCGTTAGAAGTCTTATAAATAACTTGCATTGCTGGATGATAAGTATCTGGAAAATATTATCACAACAGCCAAGTGCATATCTACTTGGAGGATAGAAGATTTAGATGTGCTAGTTAAGGTGGGTTAAAACTGAAGAGACTATGCCTTGATAGTCCAGTTCGATTATCATTCTTAGAGTATTACACAATGTGCATTAGGGAAAAGGATCAGGTGGATTACGAATATCTGGATCGCCAGGAAGGTTTCCCCTCTTCCCCTCCAATCCCCATGAAGAGCTTGAGGCGTCGATTGAACGTATTATTTACGTGGACAGAAAACGGGTGTAAGAGGCGCCCCTGCAAAAGTGGGAGAAGGTTTACAGTACATGGGGTTCCGCAAGGGTCAGTTCCGAGACCATTGTTGTTTGTTGTGCGAAAGGCCCGACCTCATGGTCGTCTATGGCTACATATGCTGCCACATTCTTGGATGGAGTAAACAACAACAATGAGTATTGCAGTCTTGCCAAACGGTGAGAGTAAGATGTAGCAATGATCGTGAACTTGCATCATAACAAGTGCAGGGTAAAGAAGATGGGCGATTGATAAAAAAGGGTTAATTACAACTGTTCACAACAAGACGCTGTATTTGCGGGATCTGCGAACAGAAATGACTGGAGATGTATCACAATTTGTCACCCGAGTGACTTATTTAGTCGCATAGCAGGGGAGGCAAAATTATCTACCGGCAAATATCAATCAGATAATCTTTAAATATCTTAACCCACCACCACCTGACGATGGGTAGATTTCGACTATGTTGCAGTTAGTCATCTCCACCCGTTCCTCTTCACAAACTCTGTATTTTCGTTAATTTCTTCCAAGTGTTCTCTCTTCTTCAAACCAGCTCTTAATTCCCTCAGTCCATCTCATTCTAGGACATCCTGCAGGACATCTTCCTTCAGGGGTCCACTTCAAATTGTTCGCGGCATATCTCGTGTCTTTCATTTTTTCTTTTCAGCATGGCCATGCCGCTTTAGCTTGTCCTTTTCAGCTGTTTCGAATACAGATGTAACATGCAGGCATTCTCCTGGTGTTTGATATCCATTCTGTCAACTTTTCTGATTACTCTCAGTCATCTCACTTCGACAACCTTGGTTTGTGATCTCGTCTTTGGTTGTAAGTGACCATACTTCTGATCCTTATATCTAAGTG
Organism: Panulirus argus; assembly: GCA_038088735.1. NCBI lineage: Eukaryota > Metazoa > Arthropoda > Malacostraca > Decapoda > Palinuridae > Panulirus > Panulirus argus. Next base: position 4,627 of record JAYMFT010066414.1, read on the forward strand.
GGTGTTAACACGGTGGTATATATTACTGTTTTGCATTTTGATGTTATACTTTTAGTTTCCAGTATATAGGATATACCATACTGAAATTTGCTTTGCAGTTAATCTAAATATTCTCATGATTATTTCCATTGGTTATAGATTTTCATCATTGAAAATTACTCCAAAATATTTAGAATAACTCACTTTATGTGTCTGGTGATCTGTATGTATTTTACAGTCTTCTGTATTTTCACTGCTCATCACTTCTGTTTTAGTGTCACTGAATTTTCATACTGTTTCTGTTTAAACAGTCTGACCACCTACTCGTTGCATCCTGTGATTCTATCTCGTGTTTGATTATGATAGCTACGTCATCATCGTATGCCTATGATATTTCTTTATCTTTCCTCTCTCAAACAGTTAACAATATATAGACAATGAATAAAAGAAGTGAAAGTATTTCTCCCTGTCCGACGCCGGCTTTTATTTCGAGCTTCCCACCGTCATCTCTTTATTCTTGGGTGAGTATATACCTAGTATATACAACCATTCACAATGATGGTACATACTTTTATAACTCTTATAAATTTCGTATTTCATCCGTAGTAATTGCCCACTAATGAACCCTTGAGTTAAATCTCTATTCATTCCATTAAAAGCTTTTTCTAAATCTGTGAAGGCCAAACACATCTGTTTGCCCCAATCTCGGCATTTTCCCAATATAATCTTAACGTTAAAATCTAAGTCACGAGTTCCTAAACTGTGTCGAAACCACTTTAGCTACATTCTGACTTATCCTAGATTTGAGTTATTATACGGTGTTCATTTCTTCATTTATTTATCTTTTCTGTATGGGATGATAATGCAATTACTCTGTCATCTCCTCCTATGTGGCCTTTTTCTCCTATACATTGGGCAGATATTAGTTTTTGGCCATTCTGTTGATGATATCTATTTGCATTTCCCCATCTTCTGGTGCCTTTCCGATCTTCACCTTCTTGAGAGTTCTGTCCACCTCAGTATTTGTCTCAGGTATTGTGATTTCGTCCACGTTTCCTTCCATAGGTTCGATTATCTTCACCAGTTCATCATTATCTCTCACTTTTGACATATCCTCAAAATATTCTTCTGATCGAGAGGCTGCTTTTTCTGGTTATACTAACATATTTTTTCCACTTTGGTGTTCTAGAGTCTATACTGTGTATATTGTTCCTCGTCTATAGTTCTTTGCTATTCTGTAAAGCAGTTTCTTACTTCCAGTCAAATTTAATCAATAGATCTTGTCCAGTACCTTCCCAATCTTCTTTAGCTCTTATCGTTATCAACATTGCTTGTGTTCGAGCTTCTGTTTAGCTTAAGCTGTCTCGTACTTCATTGGTCTTCGTCCGTTTTCTGAATGTTCCCATTTTCTTCTTTACTTCTTATTTTCTGTCTTCATCTACTATCCTGTAGTTTTCTTTTCAGTTTCATGTTTGATGTCTTCTTGAGCTGTGATGTATACATCCTCTGGCAAACAGCTTCAGTCATCATCAGTATATTTTCTCATCTGTGTCTGTTACTTATGGTAACTTTACACTTATCATAGTCTAAGTATCTGTGTACGTTCTTCAGTTTTCAAAAATGTTCTGAAATAAATCTTTCTTGTATCTTTTTCTATATAATTGGTTATAATGACTTTAGTTTAACTAGCACATAACTCATATGAATCTCATAACACTGATGGTAGAGGTATGACATACGCATCCAAGTTTCAAATCTGTAGATGTATAGATATGAATATCTTTTAGGCGGTTATTGCTAGAGTCGTTAGATCTAAACTAGAATATGATTCACCAAACTGGTTTTCTAGCTAGATATGTTTCCAGAGATATAAGACTGAGCGTAGAAGCGGATATGTGGAAGACGAAGAAATCAATAAAGTTAAGGCAACCGAGTATGAGCACCTTCCCATAAATACGAATAACTCAGCACAGACAAACAGAGAGGCACACACACACACACACACACACACACACACACACACAAAGAGAAGGGAAAGGGAACAAAGGACGCATGTCAGAGGAGCCTTCTCGAAATGGGTTGAGGTCACCAGTGTGGCGTGCCGCAGGGCTCTGGTCTGGGACCATTACCCTTCGTGATCTATGTGAAGGACTTTCCACAGGGTATGGACTCCTACCTGAATGTGTCGAGGAGGAGTACAAGGGGTACCTAGACGTAGACTCCAAAATTAGTCTTTATTCACGGTTGATGAAGTTTAACCTTAGTAAATGTAAAGTAATGAGGATGGGTCACAGGGCAGAGGCCTTGATACGAATGTCAACTCGTAGGAAATAAGCTGAAGGAATCTGTACGTGAGAGGTACTTAGGATTGGATATCGTCCTTAATCTGTGGCCAGAGTCTCACTTCGGAAGAATAGTTAATGAGACCAACTGTACGTTGGCAAATGACAGTACTGCATTCAAGTTCATGGGCAAGGAAATATCTAGCAATCTGTTCTCATCCTGCATAAGGCCAAAACCACTATATGCTTCTCGAGTTTGGTTACCGCATCTAAAGAAACACAAAGAGCCAATAGAGAAGGTCCATAGAAGGGTAACAAAGATGGTACCAGTATTAAGAGAGCTGAGTTACAAGGAAAGGCAAGAGGCCTTAAATTTATCCTCCGTAGAAGAGAAAAAATTAAGGGATGAACTGATCATAACTTCTAAGTCTCTAAACCAGACTAATTGATATCATAAACAGTGAACAATACTTTGCAAGATGCAGGAATAGAACAACGAGAGAACATAAAATGAAATGAAAGAAAACACACCATGAAAAGGATGTAAAGAGCTACTTTTATGGTATAAGAGAAATAGATGAATGGAAAAAGCTAAATGAGAATATAGCAATTACAAACAGCATAATGAAGTTTGAAATGCTGTATGATAATAGAGATAGTTCAAGAGATGAGGCCCTCACGAGTGTTAAACTCCCTCCCTCCCCGTACAATACAAGTGGATAGTTACACACACTTTAAGCAATATGCAAGAGGCAGGGGCAGGCAGCTGTCTGCAACACTGTCATTACCTTCCGTACCTGTTAAGCAATTCAGTCTGTGTCAAGTTATAAGAGATTTACGTATGTGATCGTCCGATACCAACGCCATTGGATCACACTCCTATTGTCCAGCTCGGCCTCTGACTCCAATCCTTCACGGGGTTCACCTTTTGTCTCGGTGAACCATTGGCAAGACAATGCCTGGTCTGTGTAATCGACGGAGGTGTAGGCAGGATAGGAAGGGTGTTTGTCCCCCCCTCCACAGCTCCTGCTGGCGGAGTGACCGAGATGGCGCTGTTCGAAGACCTCGAAGGTGAGTGAGGCTGTGAGGCAACGCTATTGTTGTTGCTCTTCCCGGGAAGGAGCATCCTACCTGCCTCCGTCAGCAACTGACCTCTAATTACGACGCAGCCGAGGAGGCTGCTGTCCCGCCAGTGAGTGACTGGCTGACAGGGGCGGGCAGTGCCTCTGTTCCTTCTGCGACTTGCGCACCCACACACAGTTCCCCAAAGCTCAGTAGAGAATAAGGAAAGGATTTATCCACCGCACGCTCTAGTATTGATATTGTTTGATGATGTTCCTGATCGTCACGGTCGCTCTTGCTTTGATGCCCATCGCATCAGAGACATAGTAGATCGCGCCATGAAACTCATTCTTCCTGCAGAATCACATCCAGACTTGCTTTCCGTTCACAATCACAGCAAAGCTGTTCTCTGCAGAGTCAGGAACGCCTTCTTAAAAGGAAAGTGTACTGATTTCACATCTTCTCATGGTAACTTTCTGATCTTTCATCAAAAGCATCTCCAATTTCTTCGGCAATTCAGCCTCTCCTCCCATTTTCCGACCTGATTAATCGTCAGTGGCCTATCCTACCCTCCCCGCATCTCATCCTCCTCCCGCTGAGCTTATTTTCCTATCAGAAAATCTTCCACACACCCTCCTGCTTATAGGTGGGCAAGACGTATGGTCTAGAAGTCGTGATTCCTCGAGTCCTACAGGAGTGAGCGTCTGAGATAGCCCCGAATTTCGCTCGCCTATTTTTTTCCCTGTCTAGAAATCCAAACTTTCTCCTCTTGTTGGAAACATTCCCGTTTACAACTCGTTTGAAGTGTCTGTCTTCTGTCAAGACACGCCGAGGAAATTACCAGACGTTAGATCACACACACACACACACACACACACACGGATATGAATTTATAATTAAATGACTTTCGCTAATGCTCAATCACTTGTGCTATAAACCTGAAACATAACACTGTACGATCTTTCTAGGCCTTTCTTTCAGCACAAAGATGATAAGAAGTTAAGCTTTCTCTCTTTCGGCGTTCAGACTATTGGTAATAACTATCAGGTTTATACTGTCAGGGCCCTCGGCTGTTCTCTTTTGCAGACTGGCTTCTTATAGCATAAAGACAGAATATAGCATAAACTATGTGATAAATACGTAGAAAAACAGAAGGATTTGTATGTGGTACTTATGAATCTATAGAAAGCATATGAGAGATTTGACACAGTTGCTTTGTGGAAGGTGTTACGAATATTTGGTGTTGGAGAATAGCTGTAATAAGTAGTGAGGATTTTTTATCAAGAGGGTAGGGCATGTGTGCGAGTAGGTAGAGAGGAGGGTGCGTGGTTCCACGTAAAAGTAGTTCTGCGGCAGGGGTGTGTGATGTCATCATGGCTGTTCAATTTATTGATGTATGAAGCGGTGAGGGAGGTGAATGCAAGGGTCTTAGAGAGAGGTGCAGTTATCCATTCTGTTGGGGATGGAGAGGCCAGGAAGGTGAGTCATTTGTTTCACTGATGACACTGTGTTGACGGCAGATACGAATGATAAACTGCAAAGGCTGGTGTTTGAGTTTGGGAGAGTGTGTGAAAGGAGGATGTTGAAAGTAAATGAGAATAAAAGCAAGGTCATTAGGTCTAGCGATGAAGAGAGACAGGTGTGATAATAGAGAGAGCATGGTTGAGAGAGCTGAAGAGGAGTATGTGCTGAAATCGTTTGGACATATGGAGAGAATTAGTAAGGAGAGATTGACAAAGTGGTTTCGACGTGGAGGAGAGAAGGAGAAATAGAGGACCAAACTGGAGATAGAATGATGGAGTGAAAAAAATTTTGAGCACGCGGGGCTTGAACATGCAGCAGGGTGTAAGGCATGCACGGGATCAAATGAATTGGAGCAATGTAGGATACAGGGGTCGACTTGCTGTCAATAGACTGAACCAGGGCATGTGAAGTGGCTGAGAGAAACCACAGAAAGGTCTGTGGGGCCTGGATGTGGGGTTGAGGGACCCTTGTTTCGTTGCATTACACATGACAAATACAGAATGGTTGTGAGCGAATGAGGCCCTTTCTTCGTCTATTCTTGGCGATGCATCTTTAATACGGGAAACAGCGAACACGTACGAAAGCAAAAAAATGTATCCCAAAAAATATATCAAACCAGCAACTTTTTTCCAGCCATCATGAGTCTGACAAATTTTTTTGACGTATCTGTTGATAAAACGATTCAACCCCGCCATTTTTTCTCTTTATACCTCCCACATTGCGGTCACAGCCTTTCCGCTCCACACTAACATATTTTTCGGAAAATGTATCACCTCAGCAGCCAGGAATTTCTATTCTGCTAAGGAATTGGATGAATTATTGGCAACTGCGCATTGGCGGTTAGTCATTATTACGTCTGGCAATTTCCTTAGGGTGCAGAAAGACAGACAGGATCGCCTTTTAACAGGATAGAAAAATAGAGGAGTGTAGCTAAGTCAGTGAGTGAAATATTGACTATAGGTTACTAGAGTACTTTCCAAGGAGATATCTGGAATAGCTCCAGATATAGATGGTCCTGCTTCGTCCTCTACCCTGAAGATGAGCTCCCAGCCAACCCCTAGCACGTGGGGCTGTTGAAGCGTAGGTACAACATGGAGGAACTGAGGTATAGGTAGGGCCTGAGACACAGGGAGGACCTTGGATACAGAGAGGACTTGAGACACAGGGAGGACCTGGGATATAGCAAGGACTTGTGATACAGGGATGACCTGGTTTGCAGGGAGTACCTGAGACATAGGGAGCACCTGGGATACAGGAAGTACCTACGACACAGAGAGGACCAGGGATACAGGGAGGACTAGAGACACAGGGAGGACCTTGGATGTAGGGAAGTCTTAGGGCACAGAAAGACTATGGAACACCTGAAAGTCTTGGGATACAGAGGAGCTTTAGAACGTAAGAAGTATCTGGGACGTCTGGAAACAATAAGACATACGGGGGTTCCAGAGAGCATGAAGGTCGTGAGTCATGGAGGGAATTTGGGACACTGTGAGGCCTTAAGGAGGTCCAGGGACATCTGCACACCTTCAGCCACTGATAGGATTTCGCAGCTAATGGTCATCTGGGACATGAGGGAAATGGTACGGCAGGAGGTCCCGGGACACTTGAAGGACATGGGATACAGAGGAGCCTTGGAACAAAGGGAGACCTAAGGACAATAGGAGGCTGTTGTACATGGAAAGGCCTTGGGTCACAGAAATGACCTGAAGCGCTGGAAAGCTGTGAGAGGATCTGGAAAATCTGGGAGACGCAGCTGTGGCAGGTTAGACCGTTCTCAGCAGCCCTGAGACCTGACGCTCAGGGACATATGCGCCAAAAGGAGCTTAAGGGTTTCTGATAATAGGAGTTTATGATAGGCTGAATGGGACCGAAAGGCGCATCTTACAGATCGTGAATATAGTACCTGACAAAGTAATCAGTCTCTGTCTGTGACTACTCAATTTTACTTATATTTTTGATCGTTTTCAATAACGTTTTGGTTTTGAACAGTTACCTTGAACGCTTTTGTTTTCAACCATTACTTCGAACTGTGGTGGTAATCGGTCTAGGATGACCTGCAGCAAAACAAACGCAGATCACATTTATAAGACTTTCAAGAATATCGATACATCGTCGACTTTTGACCAGGAAGCGTTTAAGTCGATCCTCCAAAAGGACGCACTTTGACTCGTTAAACGATTGCGTTTATACTTACATTGATTTCATGTTGATTTCACGTCCTTCGCGCCACTGAACGAAACGCAGGTTTAAGGAAATAGCGATGGACACATCAGCGTCTCTGTCTCTGTTTATCTGTCATTATACACTTCCCCAAAACACCTCAGTTTCGTCACTCCACTGACGTCACAAAAGCCAACAAAAAACAGCTGACGGGTCAGGTGGAACTCGGGTAAGGTCGCCGTGGTTTGTATGAGGACGCCACTCTGACACTCCCAAGGTTGGCCTTTACGTCTGTCATCATTCCTTCTTATTGTCGCTGACCACAACTTTGTTGTGCACGACTCGACCCTGCTTCAGTCCCTGTGTGGTCTTTGACTCGAGCCTGCTTCAGGTCCTTTGATGTCTGACTTTAGACTGCTTCAGGTCCTTGTGATTTTTGACTCGAACCTACTTCAGGTCCTTTGATCTCTGATTCGAGCCTGCTTCAGGTCCTTTGATCTCTGACTTTAGACTGCTTTATCTCCTGCGATCTCTGACTCGAACCTGCTTCGGGCCCTGTGAATTCTAACTCGAGCATGCTTCAGACCCTGTGATCTCTGTCATAATCCTGCTTTAGACCGCGCAGCCATTAAGTCCAGCCTGTTTCAGCTGTGCCACTGGTTTTCAGGGCCCTGCTTCAGCCACGAGAGGCGAGCCTCCTCGTTAGTAGAGTTCGTCAGCGATGTCAGCGTATTAGAAGGGGGTTCTAAGACGCTGACAACTCCAACAAACCCTCCTAGTTAGGTCTGGCTCAATCGACAGGCTCTCCGGTCCATGTTGTTGAGCTACCGCGCTGGTTCTGAAGATCGTACTCGTAACTAACCAGACCTAATATAAGAACAGTAGGTCTTCAGGTCTGCGCCCAACATCAGTTCTCATCTCCCACAGGAGGCAGGTCGTCAGGTACGTGGGTTGAACCTGGCTAGGTATCTGGGTGGGAAGTCATAAACAGCATTAGTCAAGTGAGCGAGAGATGTTGTATGCAGATAGGTTCCCAAGGAGTCGGATTTTCCAAAAGGCGGTGTAAATCCTTTTAAAGCTGTCGATAATGAGGATGGTGTCCTGTCTACCTTAATGGAGATAGGAACATCAACGTACCCTCAGTACTGTACACCCTGTACTATGCAGTGTGTACTGTATACTTTGTACTGTACACAGCGTATTGTACTGTGCCCTGTGTCTGTCCTGTACACTGTAAACAGCCATTAGGTGGAGGTAATTATATACTATTCATAAGTGTGTGTATGTGATGCTGTGTAATTACTATCAAACACACACACACACACACACACACACACACACCCAAGCCAGGTATCCATTTGTTGACCAATCCCAAGGGATTCATGAACACCTGAGTTGGGTATAGGCTAACTGCCGTGCCCAGGATTCGAACCCATGTGTGGGCCCGTGGTAACTCATAGTCAGTGACGCTAACCACTACATCATGGAGACCCATGTGTTTGTGTGTGTGTGTGTCCTTGTATATGTGTATATAGATATGATCATTGGATCATTACCTAGCAGAAACTTAACAACCTCTCTCCCCTGTATCACCTCACAAGGCAGCCTGTCACTCATCCTCACGAGTTACTTTGAAGGGTCACCTGTGTTTTGATCGGTGACTCCAGAGGAGGTCAGCAGGGCCCAGGCAGGGGCGATCCCTGCCGGGCGTGTAGCGCCTGCGCCAAGGACTGACGCTGGAACCGGCCAGACGAGACGGGCAGGGCTGTCCTGGCCTGGCCTGGGCAGCGATAAGGAACGTCTGCACCTACGTCCTTTGTTAAAAGTCCTTCTTCTCTCCTCTGTTTACTTACAAGTCCACTGCTATGATAAATGAGTTCTCTTTCAGTGGCATGCATCTGAAAGCCATTTCGCTATCATATGAGTAAACAGAGCTGAGTTTTCAGCATGATAAGTCCGAAGCCGAACCCGCCCTGTGTTTAGAACCTATAGTTGTGTATTTGGTGACGATTGTTTTCTTTATCCCTTAGCAATTGAAAAATGGAAGATTATTTGTGCAGCGTCCGGGAACACCCCAGAGCCCTGCTATTAACGACAACCAGATGAAACAAAATCCAGCCATTTCATCTCTTCTTTCGTATTATTTGTACTGTACTCTCTGTACTCTGTACTGTACACTGTGTATTGTTTGCTGTGTACTGTACATGGTGCTCATGAACAAAAAGAGAAAAATATCTGCTTTTAACAAGGGGTGATAGTAAGATTCAATAGGTCACCTTAGGTAGAATATATTTACCTTTCCCTGGGTAGAGAGGTGAAGTCCAAAACGCCAAACACGTCTGATACATGTGGGGGAAAAAGACTTCCAGAGGTTATGTGTTGTAGGGATTTGGTGTCTGTTTATATGTATGTGTCTCTAGTGTGTTTTCAGTTAGTATGTTTGCGTGTGCATGTGTTTTTGTGGATATGGGTATGTGAGTGATGTTATAGTGATTATCATACGCTGTGTTGTTGTGTGTATTTGTTTTCGACAAATAATTTGTGTGTGTGTGTGTGTGTGTGTGTGTGTGTGTGTACGTATGTATATATGTGTATACATTTAGGTGAGGGTGTGCGTGCGTGTGTGTGTGTGTGTGTGTGTGTGCGCGCGCGTGGACAAGAAAGACAGGCACAGACACACTACCAGACAATAGTAAATAAAAACACACACACACATACAGAGAGAGAGAGAGAGAGAGAGAGAGTGTTTATCAGTTAGTGACGCCAGAAAGAAAACGGAGTATAAATCAAACATGGCGGGCATCAGCCAGGCGTACAGGGGGCAGTAAGCAAACCAGACTTGCCTCTCCAGCTGCTGCTGCTGCTGCTGCTTTATGTTGCTAGTGTTGTGGACCCCATGAACTCCTTGTTGTGTTGGCCAGAGGTGTTGCTCTCATAGCCCGGTGCCGCAGTTCACGAGATATTTACTCTGACATTGGGATGTGGTGAAAGTCAAGCAGATCTGGATTTTGTGTCGTCTTAAGCGTTCTCCACATCGTTTCCTGGTGCGGAACTAAAAGAAAATCGATCGACTGGTGTAGAGTGAAGTTTGAGGTGT
>JAYMFT010066425.1:0-14729 GCA_038088735.1 Panulirus argus
AAGAGAGAGAGAGAGAGAGAGAGAGAGAGAGAGAGAGAGAGAGAGAGAGAGATGAAGGAATTAAAAAAAATAGCATAATGAATTAATGACATTTATACTGAAAAGGACAGTCGGTCAACAATTCTATAAATATGATTCGACACATTTATACGTCGAGCACTACCGGACGCTGACGAGTTTACAATGAAAGCTTCGTTTATCCTGAGAAAATATGTTGATTTTTCCCTCCCATCTAAAACGACTGTCAAATGTTGAGAGGACTGATAACATCAAAGCGTAGAGATTAGTTATAACTTCAGACTGTAAATCATTTTCAAACTTTAGGTCTTTTTTTAACTGACAGGCTGTCACTTACGAGCCTGTAACTCAAGATGATTTACAAATGTGAAGCTGAAAATCATCCGGGGCTGCAAAACACTGCACGCCTGACTATGTCGATTATTTACATTCACAAGATAACCCCGGCTCATTAATTCATGAAGTTCATGTTGTTAATCATTAACAATCCAAGGAGTCGTAAATCATCTGCAAACTAGTTGAGGCTGAAAATCATTTTCAGACCAGAGGAAAATATAAAACATTCGCAAAAAGGGAAATATAAGTAATTAACTAACATGGAATTTGTAAATCATTTACAAAACATAGGGTGAAATAGATCGCTTGCAAAGCAGACGGAACTGTAAATCATGGTGCATAAGTGAGTCTTGAAAGTTAATCTCTCACTTGATATTTATCACTAAAGTCCTGCAGCCCTTCAGTGCTCACTGTTTAACCAGCGCTGCATATGCAATTCAAACTGGAATGCAGATTTGATGCATATCTGGCTGCATGTTGCATGGAAGCCATGGGCTCTTGAATTTATTGCAGGGATATTTAGGAGTAATGTAGGATATGCCTTTGTACGAACGAGCAAGTGATTTGCAGTAAAATTCTCAAGTGATGTATTGCACGACAGACTCGATGGACAATTCCAGCTTCTGCTGTGCAACCATCCTTGTGTGTCGGTTGTCTGTTTATGATGCAGATACGGTACGTCCTTATCTATGTGACATATATTTTGACAGAGAGGAAATTCATTTCTGGGTTTAGCTGGAAGATTCACCGTTAGGACTTCCATGGTCTGAAGTTAATGGTCTCATGATCATTTTCAATACGTCCTTAGCACCCTTTCCATTACCTAATGTCGGTCCCATCGCAACCGCCAGCCATGTGACTACCCATCAGATGACAGTGTTACCAGTGCTTTTTCGAGTCCAGTGGCGCCCCATTTAACTGACTCGACATTAGCTAACAATGCTAGTATATTTTGCCCCTTAGCCCACCGCCTTCCTCTAAGCTCAAACCATTGTCAATAATGCCTCATCTGTCTAAATGGCTAGCAATATCCCGTCCCTCCACCAAGACATTAACTAATGGACACCAAATGTAACGATGGCAATATAAATAGTTCTGCTTCTCCCGGCTGGATCTTGGCCTAATGGTGGATTATCCCCCTTCCCCTGGCTCTCCACTCACTACTCTCTTCCACTGCGCCCCTTTCTTCTCCCCTTCCCCTTCCACTTTCTTCGTCTTTCCCATCTCACTCTAATCCTTCCTTCTATTCCTCCACATCTCCCTCTTCGCCCACGCTATTCCCATCTCTCCCTTACCCCATTCATACCTCCTGATTCCTCCTGTGTCACTTAAGTGAACGATTTTTGCTCCCTGCCCGCTTTCCTCCGCCACTCCCTTGCCTCTTACCAACCACACTCCATTAGCTCCGAAAACAGAGTTCCGTCGATGGAAAGTTTGCTCACAAGTGCCAAATATTTACAGCTGGGGTATGGAGCTTCTATGGGGGTTGAGTGTGATTGATTTTTTGAACAAGCGATGGCCAGTCGGTGCCATGGTGCTCATTTCCCATTCTCTCTAGAGTAAAAGGTAAAATGAAAATGACAGAATGAAATTTGAATTTGCCCTTTCAATAGGGCATTATATAGCGTTACAGGAATGAAGTTATTAATTATTCGTAACGAGTGTAATTAAAGCTTTTGATATGGTGTTCGGCAGAATATGCCTGTTGTTTATATGCAGAACATTATACGTGTGACATATGAATTGTATGTGATTTGAATTTATTTCATGTTGTATTGTGATAAAAAAGTAAATGAATGAATAAATGAATATTTGTGTGTAGTTTAATATGATTTCGATTTTTTTCTTAGTAATGTGTTAAATGGGACCATCTGTTGTGTGTGTATGTACATGTATGTGTGTATGTGTGTGCGTATCAACATATCATGTTACATTATGTTGTTATCTAAATCCATAGGAATAAATATTTGTGACTGCGTGTGTTCGCGTCTGCATTTTCTTTTTTCTTTTTACCCTTCCGTTCGAGAGCCTCCTTTGTTTACTTTCCATCAGCACCGAGAGAATGAGTGAAAAACCCAACACTTGGACTAGCCATGTGCCTCAAGTGACGTCCGAAAGCCAACACTGGAACAAAATAAAAAATAACTTGTCCCCTTCCCCGAGACGAGATTCTGACAAATTCTGCTTTAGGAAACGTATCGAAGTTATTTGTTTTGAAACCACTACAGATAAAGAAATGAATTTGAAAACTGTACAGAAGATGAAAGACGTTATGCTTTTAATTCTCAGGATCAGGAAAAAAGGAGCCTAAAACATCTAGTAAGATAATTGTTGCGATTATACGGAAGTGAGGAGGAAAGACAGATCTCTTCCTACCGATTGATCAACAGAGATTATTGATATAAAAGAAACAACAGACTGGGTTTCGCTGTCTCGGTTTCCTGCACACAGTATAAACGTTTCAGCCGACATCATCTTTAAATAGAATCAAAATCCTTAAAGCTGACAAGACAGACTGGTAGAAGAATCGTAATAGTTCAGCATTCTTTATCTTGGATCAAAGTGCTAACTGGTATTACATTTGGCCTTTTATAAACATGAATGACAATGTGGGGTTCAGACGAAAGCATAAGTCTGGCACAGAAATGTGAAATTCTCACCAACAAGTGTCTGTATGCTATTTTGAAATAGTCACAATGCTCTATACTGTGCGGAAAATCTCACATAGACGTAGGTAGAGAAATTAAGGAAAAGGATAAAACTTGCAGCCTGCTATCCTTCTAAATGCATACATGTGTTCCTTGCAGAAACCTTTTCCTGCAAGAGTCGTGTTTGTAGGCATGGAAAGTGTAAAGCACTTTTATCAGTGGCTGAGTGGGTGTGAGTCTAGATAAGACCGTCTCACACCGAATTCTAAAGTAAATGACGCCATCTTCCCCAAGCAGTGACGTCAACACGTTGTTTACGTCTGCCAGAGGAGGTCATCATTCTTTTTACATCCGGCAGGTGAAGTCAACACGCTGTACACGGCTGGAAGGCAACGTCTCTGGAATCGTTCGTTCCTCTGCAGCCAAGTCTCACGTCGACCATTGTCGCCAGTGACGTTTGTATCGTTAAACTGAATCAACGCAACTTGACCTACTTGTTCCAGCTTCGTGTAAAGCAAGAATATACTCAGCCACGACTCAATAAACCTAAAAAACGATTGGATTAGTTTAGCAGACGGAAGCATGCGAGTATACATATATTGCTATACTTCTTGATACTGCAAAGTACAGAAAGATTATGTAGCTAAGACAACGTGTGTGTCAGTAGGGAGCACAGACGAGGTATGTTTCCTGGCCAGTTGATCGTTACGATTCATTCCTTCTCTTTTCCTCCTAAAAATTACATATTCTTTTCATCTCTCTTACCGATACTTCCAATTTTCTGTTTTCTTATTTGAATATCTGGCACAATTACAAGTTTTCTCTTCAAGAGTTGAAAATTTACCTTTTGAGATACGTGACTAGTCCTTCATCATATCATTATCGCAAAGATAAACGTCAAGTGAATTAAAAAGCGAGCAATAAGAGTCAGGTATAGTGAAGACTTGTCGTAAATGGGTTATAACACTGACGGCAGTTTCCTCTCACTCTTACGATCTCAGGTTTGAGTATTGAGGGATGAGTGTTCGATTGAGGGACGATGATGCACTCCTGCTGAGTGGTGCTAGAGCGAGAGTTTCCGTTCATATTTAAGAGTGAGTGATAATACTCTTACCGTATGGGCTGAGTGTTGGTATTCTTTTAGAGGAATTTACTCGAGTGTTGACATCCATTTTGTAGGAGTTTGAATATCCCTCATTATCTTAGCAGCATCTGATCACTTGGTGGTAACAACGTTTTTCATGCTGTCTCTCTAAATGACAATTTTTGCTTCTGCACTGAAGGTTTTAATCGCTAACGTTTTTTATTTTTGCATTTCTTTTTTTTTTTACGTTTATATTAATGCGTTTCTATCTTATATTTTGCACTTTTTTCCATTAACTGCTAGAAACACAAGTGCTTTCGAGCGATATTGCTTGAGCATGACACGAGGCACACTCACGTACTCTGGAACGTGACGCGGAGGTTGGAGCATGATACGAGGCATTATTCACGTACTCAGGCCAATGGCGATTGTTCCCTGATTCCTAAGTGGACTTCCAGCTGATACGAAGGTTCCTCCAAAAGTGTCATAAATAACTTGTAAAGTGAAAAAGTCCCTCGCCTTGTAGTCGTCTCTGTTTCCCGTGCCGCAGATTTCCCTCAGAACATAACCAGGATCATTAAACTCGACTCATCTGGGAAAACTTAGTTGACACCTCGACAAAAGACAGATTATATCTAGCGAGGAGGATTTGTCTCAGTTCTCTCCAACTTCTGGGGTTTTCTGGGTTATGAGCTCATTTTTCGTGGCTGTATTAAGCGTCTCATGGGGCTTGAAAATGCAATGGCTTGCATGGAAAACGTGTGACTACAGAGATACCTCCATGCAAAAGTGGTTGCAGGTATTCTTAAGACCGTAATGCATATCAGTTCAAGAAGACTTCCGTAAAAAGCTGGTTTCCTCTTGACAGTGATCGTGTCAGAACTATCTGATAAGAAAGAGATCGTTTGAGATTTTCCTTTATCTAGCGAGATGTTTGCGCGTTTTTGCAGAAATGTGGTAGGCGATATCTATCAATTACTGTATAACTTCCTTGGAATATTCCCTCCTTCCTCTTGCTGTAAAGATGTAGAAACCCGCTCGATATACCAGCCCTCCCATTCTGGGACTCGCAGTGACAAACGCATTGCCAGCGACAGGTCCCCTGACACAAATGAGGCCCCGTGGACTCCTGTAGCCAAAAGAAAGCAGCTATTGGCACTCACCCTTAAAGACCAGAGGCCCTAAAGAGGCACCACTTGACCCCGGTCTACCCCTTTCATCTCTATGAAAAACTACTTCAACCCAGCTACCCACTGAATAACATCATTGTCACCTAAATCAAGAACATGGATGCACTTTTCCAATGCCCTACTCCGAGCAGTAATGACATGCTGCCTCCTGCAAAGCATTTGCTACTGACAGCCTTGTTCGTCTGTATCACCTGTTACTGCCAAGACTTTGTTCCCTGCTCCTCGCCAGCGCCTGTCTCTGCAATTAGAGATAATGAATCATCGTTATTCCTAAAGTCACTATATTCTATAGATGAGGGTACATCAAGTCATGGTACTAATAGTTATGTTTACGTTTAATATAGAAATCACCTGATCACAAGGATAGATTTCCCATGAAAATGGGTTAGTTGTTGATTTCAGAAGTGAGTAACTATGATGATATATCAGTATCTGTGATGAAGTATCAGTATGAAACAACCGTGACTTCTAGCCTCAGTATTTAGTAATCCCCTTCCACTCCGTGGATTCCACTGCTCTTCGGGCGCCTTATGACCATAATGCTGTAATACTCCCAGTTAAGAATGGAATGTAAAATCACTCAAAGCCAGTTCAAAATTATAAAAAAAAAAGCATTTCTAGATCCCTGCACTAACGTCACTCACTGCTAATGGACATGAAAATAAAACTGATGGAACCGTTGCAATGTGATTCATGTAGAATTGCACGGTCCATGTTGTAATTAGCCAGAATTTTACGAGATCAAACTGTCGAATCAGCCGTGAAAAATCTCAGTGTTTTTCTGATGGTTTCATCAGTTAGCTCACACTCTAGGGGTCTGAATGGCTTGCACGTAAATCACTAGTTGTATCCATTACGTACCATAACTAATAGGAAAAACTGACCTCAGAATTACCATTCGGAACATTATCTGAAATATATCCACGACGCCATGACGACATTCGACACACCGACAATCAGCTAAGCAATTACTGAAACACTGAACTTTCCTTTGACTCAGAAACCACCAAGTTTCACTTTGTCACTGAAATTCATGCTGCTTGTTTTATCCGTGGGACTTGACAAACAACCCAGTGCTTTCATCTGCATATTATTAGTGCTGAGGCTTTGTTCCTGACTCCGTAATTAGTTGCTTTTCCTCAGCCTTTCAGCTTCCAAAGTATTCGAGAGGTATTGTGTTGTGCTCGTTCGGTATTAATTTGTATGCAGCAAACGGGCCACGTTATTATTCCCTTTATCTTTAAAGTCATTTTCAGAGCTTCTACCCTTTAGCTCTTAATCTCAGTAATGTAAAATGCGTGCAATTCATTTGCCAGCAATTGCTAAATACAGTGAATTAAATGGTTTCATCAACTGCGTTAATAATATTTTCATGGGATGGAGTTCATGCTGTAGATATTGTTTGGATTGTTCCTGTAGTCAGTGAAGGGAGAGCCGATGTGGCTGATACCGTTGTCGGCGTTTGAACTGGCACAGCCGGAGATGTCGTTTCTTACCGTTAAAAACGTTAACATCGTTACAGGCAGAAATATCCTTAACGCCGTTTCCAACGTTTACGTTGTAAATATCGCTACTATCCTGAGATCCTTCAGTGTCCTTAGAAATATTCCTCTCGTTTAAATCGCTTATATCGTTAATATTGAAGCACTCATGAATATCCTTAGAGCATTAATAGCATCGTCTAAATTGTGTATTCCATTAACATCGTCATGTCCATTAGTATCCCTCACAGTGATGGTATCGTTGTATCATCAGTACCATTGATATCTTTGCACTATCATTAAAGCAGGTGATTTCGTTATCATCATCACTGATGCTAATGTCGTCGTTCTTGTTTCAGTCGCAACCTGAGGAGTTTGCTCTGAGACCAGGTTTGTGTGGCTCGCTTTGTTATAGACTTGGCAGGGCTCAGAATCTGCTTGATACCTGGCAACCTGCCATCTACGGTGCTGGCAACCTGTGACGCCGCAGGACCCGCCACCTATCGTGATGGAGGATCTGACACCTCAGAAGCTTCTACCTAATGTACCGACCACCTGACTGACAGCCTGGGAGCCGCAAGCTTTCGCACTGGCAACCTGTGACACCCCAGGAGTCGCCACCAACTGTGATGGCAACCCGACACCCCAGAAATTACCACTTAACCGTGCCGGCAGTCTTGCACCCAGGGAGCTACAACCGGCCGATTTAGCCATCCGTCGCCTGTCGGATGACGGCTGATTAAGGTGTATAGATGACCTCAGCCTTACCCTACCATGGGTCAGGGTCACATCAGTGTGTAGCCAGCCCCAACCCGCTGAGGCGTGGTCGCCGAGCCATCTATCACAGGGTCGACCTCACCCATACCAGAAATCCTTTGGTCGGGTTACTCGGCTCGCTACACACTGCAAACACGAGCGGTAGAGACTCACCCAGTTTACCGAAGGGCGTCGGACAGAGGTGTTAACTAACACACCTCGCTGTTAATTAACACAACTCGGTGCTAACTGTTAACTCTTGAAATTTGTGGTACCTCTGTACCACGCATGCGCGTTGCGTGGGCGAGCGGCAGTGCCCGCTGATTTGTGACGAGCATCGGATGCTACATGATGCTCTCCCGCTAGTCTATCTGTCTATTGTAAATAAATGGGAGGGTTGAGAACTTACAGTTTCAATTCATCACCCTTCGGTTCCATCACATCCAGTACCGAAGGAAAGTATGTAGTTAAGTTAGCTTCTAGTATGGGTCTAAATATCTTCAGGTCTTCAGGTCTCTCTCTCTGTAAAAAGAAATGTGATATATTGCCTATCAAAATAGATTGCTTTGGAAATAGTAAAAAGTAAAAAGTACATTTGATTGTACGGGTGTAATTAATTTCGTTATAATCATGGTCTTGCAATCTATGTAGCTTGCAACTTTAACGATGATCTAATGGGTACATCCCTCACTACCAGACACCAGAGAGCCGTAAACCTCATCCCTGGGGGAAAAGTTCTCTCAGCCTCCTTGTGAAAGTTTCAAGAAGCGAGTCATTACTGAGAAGGTCAAACGAAGGAACGCCAAAATCGTTATAAAGAATTCACTGCATAAAAAGTCCAGCCATTTTTCTCCGGGACGTATGGCGTCGTTAATTGTTTTGTTATCAAAGTAATCGTATTAGTCAAGTTGACCAAAGTTTATAGAAACTAGTCATATGGAGCCATGTTCTCCACCGGGGAACATATCATAGAATATTGGTAATGGAGATGAATATCATACCGGGTGTTCCTCAGGGGCATTAGTCATCCCTGTGGCTGAGCCTGCGGAGGACGTGGGCGGTGGAGGACGTGGGAGGTGGAGAATGTGGAAGGTGGAGGAAGCAGGAAGTAGATATTCCACTATGAAGGTTATGAATCAGATACTGAAGTAAAGATTCGTGTCTTTTTTTTTATTCTTGGGTTTCTCTGAACTTTGATATTACACTGAAATAATGTTTTATAGCTTATCTTTTTACTGGAACTGAAAGCAGTCCTTTGTTACATTCTCCATGTGACTTTGTGAATTTTTGGATAAGAAAAGATCTTGCAACGATGTTGATCTTTCCATAATAAGTCGAAAGCCAGCGTATCATGTGAGCTGGACATTAATCTTGTATGTACGTATTATGAATGTGTTTGCTTTATCCCTCGCTCCGCAAGACACGGCGAAGGTACTGCAATTGACTTGTGTGTGTGTGTGTGTGTGTTTTGTTTTGTGGGTTTTCTGTTTTGTGCTTATATGTGTGAATGTATATGTATATATTTGTATAAGTCTGTGTTTGTTTATTTTTGTGTGTACATATATTCCTAAGACTGAGCATATAAATGTCATTTTGTGTCTTTGTGTAAGCATGTGTGCGAGTGTGCATGTCACTTCGTTTCTCTGTCTGCGTTTGTGTATCTTAATGTATGTATGCAGAACATGTATCTGTCCGAATGTCTGTCTCACGGTGTGTTCCGGATGGGATCTCGAAGTTGAAATTCCCCAGTTTTCCCGTGAGTGGATACACTGATAGTTCATTATCAAGTGATGGCTTCTGATGATGTGAGTCACAGTCTTCAACGCAGCACGAGAATTCTATGTTGTCTCCCAGTCTACTGTACCACCGCTGCCGGCCGCACGATGAAGCTTCCCTCGGTTGGTTACTTGGGCTCTAGGCCTATCGACTGCCAGGGTTATAATGGCCGTCAATGTCAAGTTATAACCAGCAATCTAAAAATCTAAACGCTTTTGGGTGTTCAAAATAATTCTAAGGCCACAGACACAGCTTCCCTCGGCTGCATACAGAGGAGGTGTTTGTATTTTGTAAATGCAATAGTCATCTTTGTACAAAGTTTAGTTGCAAGCAGAGGGAGTTATACCGATCTAATAATATATCAAAGATTATGTGGCAGTATTAAACACGTGTGATGCCGCTGATACTGATGAATACATTATAGTCTATTCTACTGATAAAGATTAAAAGTGTTAATTTTGATAGAAGATGTTATTGTTAGGAATGAGAACAGAGGTATTCACTGCTAACTCTTATTATAGCCCAAATGGCCATGAATAACGTTGGCTTTAAGTTCCTTGATAGTGTATATTGCTAAGAGCCTTAATTGATTCAATCCCTCTCAAATCCCTAGTAATTGTGGTAATGATAATTTAATTATTGTTATTGATTATACCATTAGCACCATTTACGCGGTAATACGACTGATAGTATAAGGAGGGTCATTATCTATAAAACTATAATACCATAAATGCCTGTGGCACCATTAAAACTGCAAACACCATTATTACCGTTAAATTAGTTGGAATCGTGAAACTACCACACTCATTATTACCGTTAAAACAATTAAGACCGTGGGAGCTGTTAAGACGGTTGAAATTGTTAAGACCGTTAGATCTGTTAAGAACGTTAAAACTGCCCATTAAACCACATCTATAAACAGACACAGAGTATAAATGGCTCGAACCCAAACGGTTTTCTCTTACCTGATGTTGCGTCGGCCTCCTTACTGCGCTCACGATGATCGATGCACAGGAGGCGTGGCAGCGCTCGCAGCTCGGGCATCATTGGAGAGGAACAGAAAAAGCAAAGACAGTGATACGAGAACTGAGGGAAGACTGATATACCCACCAGTTCTTGACAAGAACTGATAAGAGACGTTGATTTGGTGAAGAGCCAAGGCTGTGCCAGATAAGAGGAGGAAGAAAAAAATGTATACATACGATTCTTGAACTGCAGCTCGGTTCAGCGAAGGCGAACGTTATTTGGAGAATTTCTCGAACCTGCAAATGTCCGTAACCGGAAAACAGCGATTCTGAAGAAATCCCGCTATGGAATGAGAATGATTCACAGCGAATGTCTTTCATAGCAAACATGGGAAAAATTTCTTCAGTCTTTTTTAGCTCCAGAGACGCTGATGAATACACCACCGACCTTTGAAATCTCACCCCGAACAAATATTCTGCTTTGCATCTCATTTCACTCATTAATGAATTGTGGCCTCAATAGGTGCACATGTACCTTAAGAATGAAAATAGGTATGAAATGATTAATTAAAACCTCTTAGAAAATGGAATGCTTTTAGTTTTATAAATGAGGAATTCTTTATAACATTCACACATGTATGATCAGGAAAGAATGGTCCTCAGGGGATAGAAGTATAGAATGATAGCAGCTCACTAGATGCTGGTGGTGACCAAGCTATGAAAATCCTATTCCTATTATTGTCTGGAAGTAACCGTTTATGGATATGTCCATAATGTACACCTTTATTGTATTAATATTAGTAAAACAAGTGGTATTAGTTTCAGAAATTCCGGAAGACCACTCTTACAGTTCATGTCTATGTGAAAGGAATTGATGAATCTTTTCCCATATTTATGAAGTTCATCTGAACTGTGGAATTTCCCGAAATCTTGAGGATGTAGGTAAAAATATTCTGCAACCACACATAGCTGCAGAAACTTAAGGATCTGTATTACGTAAGACTTTAGAGCGTAAACAGGGGAAAAGGTGACCTACAAGAACGGATATAAGCTTCAAGTAGTGTGTCTTTAGGATAATCATAAATGAATGTGGATTTCGGATTCTTAAGACGCATGTACTAAAGATCCGTTTATCATGACAGCCAACAAGGGGGACATAAGGCATAATTTAGTCAGATTATGGTTTATACTTACGGGTCAAAACAAGAGTATGCTTTCTTACAGTATTTGTGATATTAGTTTGATCAGAAAATATCGAAATTTTTTGTAGGTTGTATGTCTTCGTTGTATCAGTTATTACTATCAATATATCAAAAAAGTTTCATCATAATACGTGAGTCACTATAAACGAAAAATATCACTGGGGCCTGAATAACAGAGCAGCAAAAGGCTTCCATATTAATATACATATTTGCTCAGCTTAGCGTCCGTGCAAATTAAAGCTTTTCACTCGTCTGGCGTGTGTACACAAAGCATCAGCGGATTTAATCACGCCTGTTATGATTCTTGCCTCTGGCAAACGTTAGGAAACATGAAAAATATATTAGCTAATGTAATTTCCTCATGACAAACATGACTCTCTCTCTCGTATCGAAGAGAAAATCAAGAAAATATTTATCAGGAGCGACTGCGACAAGATTGTTTCTTAAGACTGATGCGAAACACCAGACTGGGGCAGGCCAGCCTCACCCAGCCTTAGTGCCAGACCAGCCTCGACCAGCCTCAAAGCCAGATCAGACCCACCAAACCTCAGTGCCAGACAAGCCAGGTGTGTACCCTGTCTGGTAACACTGCTAACACCACCTCCCCTGAGATAAGTTGTAGGAGAAGCACTCTAAATACTTTCTTTCTCTGAATTCTAATGTGTGTGTGTGTGTGTGTGTGTGTGTGACTGCATGTGAGTGTGTGTGTGTGTGTGTGTGTGTGTGTGTGGGTGGGTGTCTGTGTGTGTGTGTGTGTGTGTGTGTGTGTGTGTGTGT
This sequence comes from Panulirus argus, assembly GCA_038088735.1. Classification (NCBI taxonomy): domain Eukaryota; kingdom Metazoa; phylum Arthropoda; class Malacostraca; order Decapoda; family Palinuridae; genus Panulirus; species Panulirus argus. The sequence goes on from JAYMFT010066425.1 coordinate 12,234, forward strand.
GTGTGACTGTGCGTGTGTGCGTGTTTGTCTGTCTGTGTCTGTGTGCCTGTGTCTGTGGTGTCGGACTGTTTGTCTGTCTCATGGCATATACGTAAATATGATAATGTGTATCAAATACTTTTTCATTTCTCAGTCTTTCTCAAACGTAGGAAGTGACTGAGTCACTATGTCTTAATGTTTACAGGGAATGAATATCACGTTGCAGCCTTGTCATCATTAGCGATATCATGCATGGGTTATATGTCCCTCTTTCTGTATGAGGGAGCGAAGGTATGTTTTTTACAGGTTCCTGACAGTTATAGTAGCTTCTCCTGGACGTTAACACAAGTAAACTACCGGGAAAGTTTTAAGCTGGGTGTAATTTCCTCACACGAGGCAATAGCCTCAGTTTTGCGGTGGTCCACGGTTTGCCTTGGTTCTACTGTCCTCCAGTATTGCCCAGAGCCTGGGTAACAGAATTAACATGAGCTCTATCTGTGAAATTTCTGTTCCTGTGAATGTTGGTTCATTTATTAAGAATGTGAGATCAGATCCTTCATGGAATAGAGGCTCTGGCCTTATCGACCTCATTCACCTGCCAGTGTTATATATAGGATGGATGCAGTGCCTCCTACCACAAGTTTGTCCTATTGTGGCACCATGACCCTACACCATCCTTGTTGTTGCATTATTCTCACATTTCTTTTTTTTTCTTTTATGTTGAAGGCTCCAGTCACGGACAAAAGCCCCATAGGCTGGTTCTGAGCAGACTGTAACCCCAGTAATCACTCTGGTTCAGAGTCTGTCGTACGTAATATGCCACAGACATATGACCTTTTCATTACATTACAAAACTCAGTTTTCACTGTTTTCACTGGTAATGGAAATCAACATTCTGATTAACCCAAACAGAATTGCAGACTTTGTTCTGCAGTTAGAAAGATCTATCCAGATTAAATTTGCATATTTAGGTCTTCTGTAATAAAATGATCTACATTTATAAAGTTAATAAACCACGCTTGTTGAAGCTTTTTCACAGTTTTTTATTGATATAGTAATGCCCAAAACCCTTCTTGTAATAGCAAGTTCCTAATTTCTATGTCCACAGCGCTGGCGGCTATCGGTAAAAAGGTCTTTCTATAATGATGCCTTACTGTGGTGAGTGTCTGCAAGATATACATAGGATCATAATGAATATATCACTGTATTGTATATACTACTATCTGTTCTACACTTGGCGTGGAATACTGACAGTCATTGATAAGAAAATGTTTCTGAACTGAAACGCATAACTGATATGGCAGCCCTAAGGACAGTGACCATGCAAGCTAGAGGAAGGAAGACTAGAACAATGAACAACTTTTTCTGTACAAGCTGCTGATGAGTGAGGGTCTAGAACGACGAATAATGTCTCTTGTACAAGCAGTCGTTATCGGTGAGAAAGACATTGATGTATGTGATCATATATTTGATATGATGGTTGTTCTTCAACCCATACCTGTTCTATTTACACACGCATTGTGGTGTGAAAAAGCATCTGAATATATTTGGATTACATGTTGATTCTACATTTCCTTCTTATTTGCTTGAGATATTCCATTTCAGTTTTGTTGGTAACAAACGAACGCGCTTATCCAGTGAACAGAAGGGTAAAATATTTAAGAACGTCTCGAAGTGTGGCCAGATCATAAGATCAAACGTCACGAAGTTGACACCTCAGATTGCCTTGTAATCTTTCCGTACAGCAGGCTTATCTACCTCAGGCATCTTAACACTGAGGTGCTGTGTTATGTCTTGTTGAGTTGTCTTCAACCTGTGACCTGTTTCTAAAACTCTGAGTTTTTTCTCTGTAGAAGTCATAATGTTCCAGTGTGTATCCATATCTTTGCCTAAACACTTTGATATGATCCACATTTTCGTACGGGTTAGACTCTCACTGATAATGGCAACCTTTCCATAATCTATATGACGGCATTTTGTTTTCTACTGATCGAGTCATTTTCTCCAAAACATATTTTACGAAACATTGTTACGATGGACATTGGATTTACAATTGCCTATCTTCACTTTTATTTTTGCTTCATTTCACTGCTGATTATTTCCTGATTACATTTTTTTTGATGATCCAGCACTGTTTTCAAAAGTCTATTTATCTTAATCAGGTTTGGCAAATATTCAACATACGAGTATATCCTGGAGCGAAGCAACCCAGACATGTCTGTATTCAATTCAGCAAATTCGGACACGGCTTGCCAACTCATGTTCGGAAAATTCATTTACATATAAATGGAAAAAGAATATTGGGAACTGAAAAACTTAATTCAAGACGGTATTTTGCTCATGCAAACTTCCTCTGCTTGTATACATAGATGAAGATACTATTCCAGTATAAGAGACCTAACAAGGAGCCTCCAGCGAATACCTAACATAATTAACACACTATCCCAGGGGATAGGGGAGAAAGAATACTTCCCACGTATTCCCTGCGTGTCGTAAGAGGCGACTAAAAGGGGAGGG
>JAYMFT010066436.1:0-14727 GCA_038088735.1 Panulirus argus
CCTCCCCTCCAGTTTCTGCTTTTCCAAAAAAGGAACAGAGAAGGGGCCAAGTGAGGATTTTCCCTCGAAGGCTCAGTTCTCTGTTCTTATCGCTACCTTGCTAACATGGGAAAAGGTGAATATGTATGAAAAAAAAAAAAAATATATATATATATATATATTACTAATTTATTTATTTATTTATTATACTTGATCGCTTTTTCCCATGTTAGTGAGGTAGTGCCAGGAAACAGCCTAAGAAAGATCCACACACACACACACACACACACACACACACACACACACACACACACACACACACACACACACACTTGCACAATACATACATATACATATATACATACATACATACATACACATACACATGCATATACACACGCACACATGCACACACCCACACCCATCTGCCTCCATCCACCCCCGATTCCACCCTGCCCCACAGGAAACAGCCTCGCCACCCCCTGCATCAGCGAGGCAGTGCCAGGAAACAGACTAAAAATGCCTCACTCGCTCTCACCCAGTTTCCAGTTGTCATGTGCAATGCTCTGAAACCATAGCTCCCCATCCACATCCAGGCCCCGCAGACCCCTCCATGGCCCACCCCACAATCATAGATACAAGTATATTTCTGATGTTCTCCATAAAGTAGGCATTTTACATTGGTTAAGAGAATCTTGAAATAGAAATGTAAAGGCTCATACAATTGTACACAGCAAAAATTTGATATGTTGGCACATAAATTATCAAGATCACTTGCCTTACCAATTTGCACCTTTTTTAAAGATAACAGTACAACCTCTTGAGAAATTACAATTGGCGGGTTATTTTCGCTGTTTATGATAGATAGGATATCAGTGTTGATATTATTGTCAGAAATAGGAAATACATTGAAAGCAAAATAATGTAGTCCCTGGGTGATTGAGAAAAGAGTGGGAGAATTGAACTATATTGTGATTACTCCAGAAAATGCAAACCAAACCAATTACGTCATGTAAACACGATAAAACCCTATTATGATGAAAGTCAGTAAAGGATGATAATATTAGCAATGCTTGTTGTGCATATGTCAGATCTGATGATGTAGAGGTAATGGATGAAAGTAAAAATGTGAAGTTGGGGAGATGTGAAGATGAACTGTTAAACAATTCATATATGTTAAATAACTTATAGAATAAGCTTGATCATTTAGAAATTGAGAAGGAAGGTGAAATCATACAAATCATATGTGAGTTTAAGTCTTTATTTTCTGATGTTCTTAGAAAAACTGATGTAATACAGCATGATGTTGAGGTTGAAAATGCAGCACCTATTAAGCAACACCCATATACAGTGACTCCTAAGGTGAGGGAGATAATGAGAAAAGAAGTACAGTATATGCTTGACAGTGATTTGACTGAAAAATAGTAACAGTCCTTGGAGTTCACCCTGTGTGTTGGTGACTAAACCTGGTGGTATTTCCTATAGATTTTGTGCTGATTACAGAAAGGTAAATAAAGTCACTAAAACTGGCTTGTATCCTGTTCCAAGAGTGGGTGTTTGTATTGATCAGATAGGGGATACTAAACTTGTAACTAAGATAGATTTATTGAACAGGTATTGGGAAGTAACCCTGATTGAAAGAGCAAAAAAAAATTTCTACATTTGTAACTATGGATGGTTTTTATCAATATAAAGTGTTACCCTTTGATATGAAAACCAGTGGTTGTACTTTCCAGAGAATAGTAAGTCAAATATTATGTGATGTTAAAGAATGTTCTGTATATATAGATGATATAATTTTGTATTAAAAAATTTAGGAAGAACATTTATATTTAATGAGGGAATTGTTTAACAGGTTAGACCAAGCAACTTTAATTGTAAACCTTGTGAAGAGTGAATTTGCTAAAGCAACTGTAAAATACCTAGGTTATGGTGTTAGTCAGGGAAGTGCCAAACCAATTAATGCTAAGGTGGAAAGTAATGTAGGATTTCCAGTGCCTACAAAGAGGAAAGAGTTAAGATTTCTGGGTATGGCTGGATGTTATTGTAGGTTTTGTAAGAACTTTTCAACCATTGCTGTACCATTAACCTGCTTATTGTCAAAGAAAGTCAAATTTATGTGGAGTAATCATTGTGATGAGGCCTTTAAGAAATTAAAGCAGATACTTGTAAGAGCACCCATGCTTTCTACTCCAGATTATGAGACCATTTAAATTGAATGTAGATGCAAGTGATTTTGGAGTTGGTGGAGTTTTAATGCTAGAGAAAAATAATGTTGATTTTCCAATTTGTTATTTTTCAAAGAAGTTTCTTTCATATCAGAAAAATTTTGGTGTCTTTGAGAAGGAAACGCTAGCATTGATATAAGTTTGAACCATTTTGATGTTTATTTGAGAGAATCAGGAAGGCCAATCCAAGTGTTTACTGATCTTAATCCTCTTGAATTTTTTAGATAAAAAATGAAAAATGTAAACTAACGTTAGACAAGGTGGAGTCTTTTGTTACAAGAGTATGATGTAGTTATTAAACATATGAGAGCAAAGGATAATGTTGTAGCTGATGCCTTGTCCCATATTCCATTTAGTCATGAGTCAACCTGTGGCTGACTCATACCTCTTTTGGAGGGGGAGGTTACAGTCATCTCTTTCCCAGTAATTGTTTCAGTTACTCATTATATATTTTTGCTTTCAGTTTTCTGTGTCATCAGAGTCTTTTGAAAAGTGTGATGCTGTATGTTGAAATTAGAAATTTTGTTTGTTTGATTTTGTATAAATTATTGGTATGTGTCTTTTCTTTTGATGTGATCTATGAGAGGCTAAGAAACATATGAAATATAAGAGAAGAACAATATAGATTACATGTATACAGCGATAGAAAAAATATTGGAACGAATATTGTTATTTTGCCTCTCATTGTTGGCTTGGGGTAGAATGTGGTACAAGGCCTTTCTGGTAAGATTATAAGGTTATCTGTATTCATCTTGGTAATTTCAAGGAATTATGTTGTTGAATTGAGGCATCTTGGTAATTTCAAGGAATTATGTTGTTAAATTGAGGTCAGTATATTTGCATATGACTGACAAAGTGAAATAAATAGAGGAAGAATATTGTATTTGGAGGAAATTGTGTTAGATTCAAATGATTCATAGAGCACACGTTTATATTGATACTGTAAGTATATTTTATGATTTTTTTTTATATGCATGTGTTTGGTATTTAAACAGTACTGAGCGGAAAGGAGACAATATCAAGCGGCTGTCAGCTGTCAGGAGATGTTAGCCAGATGGTAAAGGGGATCTCTGTCTAGCTTATATCACTCTGTTTACAGAAGCCATTATTTCAGATTTTTTTATTTAATGGGTCTATGGGCTGATTATACATCTTTAAAGGAAGGGATGAGGTCATAACAATACAATTCCACAGGCTCTTCACGATTTCCATTCATAACACTTAACACCCCATGCGCATCAGTTATACCCTCAGCTGCTGCATTACTTACCTTCACATTTTAATCACCTATCACTAATACCTGGTCTTGTGCACCAAAACTGCTGATACACTCACTCAGCTGCTCCCAAAACACTTGCCTCTCATGATCTTTCTTCTGATGACCAGTTGTATAAGCACCAATAATCACCCATCGCTCACCACCCATTTTAAGTTTTACGCACATCAATCTAGAATTTACTTCCCTACACTCCAATTCATGCTCTGTGGATATTTCTGTACTTACAGCAAATAACATAAAGCACCAAAAACATAAGTGGCTGTTTTCTAAAACTAGTTTCTATATGGAGCTTAACTGGGAGATTACTCTGTCACAATATATGATAATGTTTGATAAAATATAATGCTCTGATTCATGCTCTTCTACTGTTAATGTACTCTAACTTTAGAAAACAAAATAGGAACATTAAGATTAGAAAGAAACTGTATAAGATATACTGGTTCTGAGTAGGCAGGAAATATGTAATTAAGATGTCAATTTGCAGGGCTCATGATTAGTAGATGAATTAATTTAGTAATATGAATAACTTACAGTAATGCTTCTGCTTTTATTTTTCCGATAAACAAAGACGTAACAAAGACCATGGCTGGAAGATTTTGGCGAGAAGCTGCAACCCTTATCATTGTTGGACGTGCGGCTTTTCCAAATACCAAGGTACAGAGTGAGGGCTCATGTTATTGACTGTTTTTGTAAGAATGATATTTTTCCTTCATTTGAGTGTTAAATCATCAAAAAAGTTATGTTTGCATGACATACATAAGCTAGGAATATGTTTGCATGACATATATGAGTTAGGAATATGTTTATCTTTTAGTTTATATCTTTTATCTTTAACTCCGCTTTCTATTATTTTAGGTGGATTAGGAGCTGTGTCTATTACTTTGGGCAGATTAAGAGCACACAGCCTTTTCATTCACTTATATATCCTCATACCCATGTCCAAAGTGCTGCACTGAAACATTTGCTTCCACATGAATATATGAAACTTTCAATTCTTTCACTTTGTATGGTAACTGGATGAATTAGGAGAAACTAATTTTTCCATTCAAATTTCCACCTCTGCACAGAAACAAGCTCCATTGCACCTGATAAGAAAAAGAAATTTAATCCTCTAGGTTCCTTATCTAAACTACCACTATTCTTAAACATTTCTCTAAGGCAGTCCATCTTTACATTTTCTTCCATTTTCCCATTTACTTGACCAACCTATACTTCTCCATAAATACTCTCTAGACATACCATCAGAACTTTTTTTCATCCATGTGCCTTTATAGTTGTCCTGATAGTGTTCAATGGATATGAAGCATGGGCCATAAATGAAATTGTATGGTAGAGAATGGATGTAGTGGAAATGAAATGTCGAAGGACAGTGTGGCTCCCATTCAGCTTTTATCACTGCCCGTAATTGCTGCAAGCACGTTATCCAGTAGGCGAATTGTTCCTTTATTCAGAGGAAGTGCGATAACCCTCCTCGTTACCCACTGATAGGGCTTTCTGGTCTTTAGCTAAGGACATCTCTAACAACTTCTGTCACTTATCCGCTCTGACAGTACTATAGCTGTCTAACATTCTTTCACACCTTGATGCTCCTCTTACTAATCCTATGACTCTTCCCATAGTCCCTTTTCAGACTGTTTGAAAAGTGCTTCATTCTTTGGACACAAGCAAAGCTTATGGTCCTAATGGCATCCATCCCTGTGTACTGAAAGAGTGTGCCTCTGAACTTGCACCTGTGCTTGCTCATCTGTTCTGTTTCTATTTAAAAACCAAAACTTTTCCTTCTTGAAAACATGCCTTGATACATCCCATTCCTAAGAAGGGTGACCATTCTGATTCCTCTAACTATTGTCCTGATGCTTTGACATCTATCATTTCCAAAGTCTTTGAATCCCTCCTCAGCTCCCATATCATTAAACAGCTCGAAAATCAATGTTCTCTTTCTGATCACCAGTATGGCTTCCATAAGGTGAGATCCACTTGTGATATTCTTTCCTGTCTTACTAATGTCTGGTCATCATCCCTGAATGATTTCAGGGAGTTATATATATAGTTGCCTTTCACATATCTAAGGCTATTGACAGGGTGTGGCATAGGGGTCTCATCTCAAAGCTCCACTCTTTTAGCTTTCCTTTCATACTTTGTTCCTTGATATCTAGCTTCCTCTTTAGCCAGTCTATCTCTTTGGTTGTTGATGAATCAGCCTTCCCCCTTTTCTCCATCAACAGCAGTGTCCCTCAAGATTCTGTCCTGTCTCCTACACTTTTTCTCCTTTTTTTCAACGATTTCCTCTCCTCCGCAAACAATCCAGTGCACTCATACGCTGACGACTCACCAATACATTCATCCACATCCTTCAGTTATGCTCCCTCTTCTCGCACTTGATCTGCTTCTCATCTCGACACAGCTTCCTCAATAAACTCAGACTGGGACAGGATATCTCAGTGGGGTACACAGAAAGATAGTTTAAGTTTAATTCCTCCAAGACCCAATTTCTACCTATATCTCTGTCAAGATCTCACAACTCTCATCTCTCCTTTGATGGTTCTGTAATTCCACCTCTTGACTCAATGAACATACTTGATATTACCATAACATCGACTCTTTCATGGAAACCCCACATTATGTGAGTAGCTAAGTCTGCCTCTAAGAAACTTGGTGTCCTGTTTAGATGTAACTTTTTTCTTCTTAACAGTAGCTCCGTTTATACAAGGGATTGATTCATCCTTGTATGAAGTACTGCTCTCACATTTGGGGTGGTTCTACCTCTGTATTCTTACTTGACAGAGTTGAGTTGAAAGTGGTCCGACTTATAAACTGTCCCAGGCTAACCTCCAAACTTGACCCCCTTGCCCTACGCTGCAATTTTGGTTCAGTTTCCCTCTTCTATAGGTATTACTTTAGTTTTCATTCCCAAGAGCTGGCTGCTTGTATGCCCCCACCACTAGCTAGACCATGCAATACTCTGTAAGCTGCTGTGTCATATGATTATTGTGTGGCCATTGGTGACTCAAGGGTGTGCCATTTTGATAACTGCTTCTTTCCCTACATGTCCAAGCTTTGGAACTCTCTACCTTCTCATGTCTTTCCTAGTAACTATGACCTGGCACATTTCAAAAGACAGGTCTTTCACTTTCTCCAAAATTTGTAAATACTTTCCCCTTGTCATTTCTTTTTCCATTTCTTAATTCTCTCCATATTTCAATTGGGGCGTGGCCTTGACGTGGACTTTTGCCCGTGACTGGAGTCTTAAAAAAAAAAATCAGGTAAGGGAGGTATGGTTGTAAGAAGAGTTTATATGAGAAAGCTGATGAGGGTGTGCTGAAATGGTCTGGGCTTTTATGCTTGATGGAGGCAACAAGATCACTCATTGCAGGGGCTACCAGGTGGAACATGGCAGATGTGGTAAGGTCAAATGCCAGGCACAACCTTTTGGGAGTTCACAACAGGTACCCAGGGGGGTGGAGGCTGATGATGACATGTATATAAGCTGGAGTCCTGTTCTTCTGTACTCATTCTATGATCAAGACTCTAACATGTTAGAATCTGTATAGTATTTCCCATCCAATTTGTGTCTCTCTCACCCCACCACATCACCAAAGTGAGTATACCTTATGCTACCAAAAACAAGTGCGATATGAAATGCGCATGGTGTGGCATTTGAGATGTTTTTATTTATTTATTTATTTATTTTTTTTTTTTTACTATTTGTTTGGTCCGTTAAATCCGAAATTCATTATATTAGGGCTCATTAATCAACTGATATATCCTGTCCAAGCCTGAATTTAATGAGGAAGTTGTGTAGAGACAAGATGCAGATCAAGTGTGAGAAGGTGCAGAATTGAAAAATGTGGATGAATGCATTGTTGAGTCATGAGCATATGAGTGCACTTATTTATTTGTGGAAACGAGGAAATCTTAGATAAAAAGGAAAAAAAAAATAGGGACAGGACAGAACCTTGAGGGACACCACTGTTGATGGAGAAAGGTTGGGAGGCAGATCCATCAACAGCCACAGAGATAGATCACCCAGAGAGTAAGCAAAGTGAGGGAAGGCAGCCAAAAGAGGGGAGCTTAGAGATGAGTGTCATGCTACATCCTGTTAAAAGGTTTGGATATGTCAAGGGTAACTACATAGGACTCCCCAGAGTCTTTTGGGGATGATAACCATACATTTGTAAGATAGAAAAGATTATGACCAGTGGATCTTGCCATATGAAAACCATACTTTCCTTTACAATGGTTTAGGGGATGTTGAGTTGATGGATGGGCCTTGGCTAGTGGCATAGGATCCTCCTTAAATATGTAAGTACTCTATACAAGGATTTTACATATTTTTCATGTGTGATTCTTTTCTTCCTATACCTAAACATATTACACAATGATTTTCCCATCTGTGATTTTACACATCCTATATGTATCATTTGAATATTTTTGTTACATATTTCAGTAGTACATATTTCATTCTTCAGCTCTATAGTGTCCTTATGATTGGATACTTTTGTATGCTGTGAAAGATCTGAACTACTGGTAACTACTGAAAGCACTGTGGCTTTACCTTCTGGGTGCAGACAGAAAAGGTATATCATGATTTAGAAGGCATAGTTTCCAACCTGTATACACTGAAAAGTAGTACCCTCTTAGCATGATTGGTATGGAAGACTTCTGTAAAGTAATACCAATGAAATCAAAAGGTGCAGTAAGCACAACAAAATATTTTGTATGAGATCAACCAAGATGGAGTATTTATTTAGGCCTTTAGGCTGTGACCTATAACAGTTTGGTCAACCATCAACTTAACTCAGCAGCTTGGATTCACTCTGAGCTGTTGGGTCAGAAGACTTCCGATAACATTGTATGATGAATGTAGGTATGCCTGTGTATTTAGCTTCCAAGATGAGAGAGTGGCTCATCTCTCATTTAGCACCTACAATGCTTCCATAGCCTCAGCCACTTGCAGTGAAGATAAATCTCCAGTGCCCTAGTGGTCCAAAGTGAAGAATGTGACATCATCTACAATAATTCAAAACTAATAAATTTATGGATTTCCAAGGACAAGCCTTCCTAGGTTTGATAAATCTTTCACCATAATTTATGAAAATTATTGCAACGTAAACTAATGGATATGCTAAAATTAATTAGATAAATTAGGGTCTTTACCACTCAGGTCTAGGTTCAGTGAGTGGAAAGGTGTTTTACCAGCAGACATAAAAGCACTTTTTGCAGTATTGATAAGTTTATGAGGCTTTGTTTGCCTATCTATGAAAGAGTTTATAGATGTTGCATATAAGTGTACCTGTTATTCTAATTTCCTTAAAATCATTCTTACTATATTGCTTTATTTTCTTCACCCAGCAGATAGGTAATTTTTTTACCTAAATTTGGATATGATTTATTATATGTTGAATTACAATGAATTTAGAATACATTATATTTGTTTCTATATTAGTTTTAGCTCTCAGTAGAATGGTTGGGCAAATACAATGGATTTTAGTGGAAATAACTAATTCTGTGTTTAAGGTTATATTTCATCCAAATTTGTGTGTGGAAAATTTGGTAATTTACTGAATCCTATTAACATTTATGATTCATAGTGCATCATTCATACTTCTGGATTAGTTCTAGTCCCTCAGTAAAACAGTTTGGTGAACATTATACACTTTACTGAAAACAATTTTACCATATCTTTTCGTAGAAACCTTATGGTGAAAAGAAAACAGTTCAAAGTAGTTACTTCATTTTTTGATGGGAAATTGCACTTTTAGAGAATGCTCTTGAAGTATTGTGACACATTCAAAGGACTAGAAACAAAAATCCTGCAACATGATAAAGTTTTGATTGTATGACACAATTATGTAATGTACCTTGTTATAGGATGTTGAAAGAGCTGTTCAAGTTCATTTCAAAAACTGACACTCTAACATAAGGCAAACAGCTATAGGACAAATCATTTCATTTGAACTCTCAAGCTTATAGAGAGTAGTTTATGCAAACTTGTGGATTAAACTTTAAGAAACTGTAACCATCACAGGAGCCAAGCTAGGGTATTGAATTCAGCACTTAACAATTTTCTCCTTTGACTAATCCAGAGTGGTACTTAAAGTAAGGGTAAAAATTATTGTACTCACATCATCACTATATGTATTCACTTTTGTTTTCTGATATTCATACTTATCTTTGACAAGGTAAATGGAAAACAGTTTTTTTTTTTTTAGAACATTTGGATGATTAACAAAATAATGATATACTCTTTCGTTATATGGATATTTACAGTACTATACATGATATACAAAGTACTAGAGCTTTTGAAATATTTCCAAGGTAGTGCACCCATCTTGTTAGTAAGAGGATTAGTGTGGCTACATGCATGTTCAAGTTTAGGATCACTTACACTTACATCAAAAAATGTTCATTTTTTATATAAATTTTCAGGTGCGGGGATTTCCTGACTCAAATTACAACATTCTCCTTCTCAAACGTAGTGACAGAAGCTCTTTGTTTCCAAATGCATTAGTTTTCCCAGGTATGTTCCGCAATTTTTTGTTGAGTTTGCTCGTAGCTTTCAGTTTTAACTGGGGCAGGTCTAGCCCTAAATGCTGCCTGCTGCAAAGAGTCCAGCAAATTATAAAAAACTGTTATAACTATAAAATAGTTTTCATAACTATAAAATAGTTTTCATATAAAACAGTCCCAGATCAGTTTCTGGTAAGTATCCTCCACATTCCCAGCATGTCTTAGAAGGCAACTAAACGAGACTGGAAACTCTCCCCTTGTATTTAAACTTCTAAAAAAGGAAACAGAATAAGGAGCCGGGTGGGGAGTGCTCATCCTCCTTGAAGGCTCAGACTGGGGTGTCTGAATGTGTATGGATATAAACAAGATGAGAAAAGAGGAGAGATAGGTAGTATGTCTAAGGAGAGAAACCTGGATGTTTTGGTTCTGAGTGAAACAAAGCTCAGGGATAAAGGGGAAGAATGGTTTGGAAATATCTTAGGAGTAAAGTTAGGGGTTAGTGATAGGACAAAAGCTAAGGGGCAGGAGCTGTGGGAGTGTGTGATAGAGTGTAAGGAAGTAAATTCTAGATTGATGTGGGTAAAACTGAAAGTGGTTGGTGAGAGATGGGTCATTATTGGTGCTTATGCCCCAGGCCATGAGAAGAAAGAACATGAGAGGCAAGTGTTTTGGGAGCAACTGAGTGATTGCGTCAGCAGTTTTGGTGCACGAGACTGTTTATTAGTGATGGATGATTTAAATGCCAAGGTGAGTAATGTGGTAGTTGAGGGTATAATTGGATTGCTTGATATGAATGGAAATGATGAAGAGCTTGTGGAGTTGTATGCTGAAAAAATACTGGTGATTGGGAATACCTGGTTTAAAAAGAGGGATATACACAAGTATATGTATGTGAGTAGGAGAGATGCTCACTGGTCATTATTAGATTACGTATTAATTGATATGCAGGTAAGAGGGTGACTTGTTACTTGATATGCAGGTAAGAGGGTGACTTTTGGATGTAAATTTGCAGAGAGGGGCAGCTGGTGGGATGTCTGCTCACTATCCTGCAGAGGTAAGGGTGAAGATTTTTAGAGGTTTTTGAAAAAGAGAAAACAATGTTGGGGAGAAGAGAGTGGTGAGAGTAAGTGAGCTTGGAAAGGAGACTTGTGTGAAGAAGTACCAGGAAAGATTGAGTGCAGAATGGCAAAAGGTGAGAGCAAATAAAGTGAGGAGAGTGGATAAGGAATGGAAGGTATTTAGGGAAGCAGTGATGGCATGTACAAGAGATGCATGTGGCATGCGAAAGGTGAGAGGTGGGTAGAATAGATATGGCATTGAGTGGTGGGATGAGGAAGTAAAGTTGCTAGTGAAAGAGAAAAGAGAGGCATCTGGGTGGTACTTACAGGGAAGGAGTGCAAGCAATTGGGAGATATATAAGAGAAAGTGACAGGAGGTCAGAAGGAAAGTGCAGGGGTTGAAAAAAGAGAGCAAATGAAAGTTAGGGTGAGAGAGTATCATTAAACTTTAGGGAGAATAAAAAAAATGTTTGGAAGGAGTTAAATAATATGCAAAAGGCAAGAGAACAAAGGAAACATTAGTGGAGGGGGCAAAGGAGAAGAGATAACAGACAGTGATAAAGTGAGAAGGAGACGGTGTATTTTCAAGGTCTGTTGAATGTGTTTGATGATAAATGGCAGATGTAGGGTGTTTTTGGTCTGGGTGGTATGCAAAGTGAGAGATTCATGGAGAGAGGTTTGGTGAAGAGAGAAGAGTTAGTGAAAGTTTGTGGAAGATGAAATGCAGCAAGGTGGCAGTAGTGGATGATATTGTAGTGGAATTCATTTAGAAAAGGGGACTTTTTTGTTGATTGGTTATTATGGATATTCATTGTATGTATGGATCATGGTGAAGTGCCTGATGATTGGTGGAATGCATGTGTAGTGCCACTGTATAAAGGCAAAGGGGACAAAGGTGAGTGTTCAAACTACAGATATATGAGTTTGTTGAGTATACCTGGTAAGTTGTACATATTGATTGAGAGGGAGAAGGTATGTATAGAGCATCAGATTGGGAAGGAGCAGTGTGGATTCAAAAGTGGTAGATAAGTTGATCAAGTGTTTGCTTTGAAGAATGTGTGTGAGAAATACTTTGAAAAAATTATTTGTATGTGGCATTTATGGATCTGGAGAAGGTAAATGATAGGGTTGATAGAGATGTTTTGTGAAGTGTTTTAAGAATATATGGTGTGGGAGGTAAGCTGCTTGAAGTAGTGAGAAGTTTTTATCAAGGGTGTAGGGTGTGTGTACAAGTAGGAAGAGAGGAGAGTGATTGGTTCCCTGTGAAGGTTGGTTTGTGGCAGGGGTGTGTGATGTCACCATGGTTGTTGAATTTGTTTATGGATGGGGTGGTTAGGGAGGTAAATGCAAGAGTCTTGGAGAGAGGGGCAAAAATGCACTCTGTTGGGGATGAGATGGCCTGGGAAGTTAGTCAGTTGTTTTTCGCCAGTGATACAATACTGGTGGCTGATTTGAGTGAGAAACTGCAGAAGTTAGTGACTAAGTTTAGAAGAGTGTGTGAAAGTATAAAGTTGAGAGTAAATGAGAATCAAAGCAAGGTTATTAGGTTCAGTAAGGTTGAGGGATAAGTTAGTTGGGAAGTAAGTTTGAATGGAGAAAAATTGGAGGAAGTGAAGTATTTTAGATATTTGGGAGTGGATTTGGAAGAGGAGGTGAGTCTGGGAGTGGCTTTGGAAGAGGAGATGAGTCATAGGGTGGGAGAGGGGTTGAAGGTTCTGGGAGCGATGAAGAATGTGTGGAAAGAGAGGATTATCTCGGAGGGCAAAAAAAAAAAAGTTTATTTTGATGGAATGGTAGTTCCAACAATATTGAATGGATGCGAGGCATGAGCTATAGATAGGGTTGTGCAGAGGAGGGTGGATGTGTTGCAAATGAAATGTTTGAGGACACTATATGGTGTGAGGTTGTTTGATAGAGTAAGTAATGAAAGAGTAAGAGAAACGTATAGAAATAAAAAGAGTGTGTCTGAGAGAGCAGAAGAGGATGTGTTGAGATGGTTTGGACATATGGAGAGGATGAGTGAAACGATTGACAAAGAGGATATACATGTCAGAAGTGGAGGGATCAAGGAAAAGCAGGAGATTAAATTGGAGATGGAAGGGTGGCGTGATAAAGATTTTGAGCGATAGGGGCCTGAACTTGCAGGAAGGTGAAAGGCATGCAGGGAATAGAGTGAAATGAATGATGTGGTATACTGAAGTCAACGGGCCATCAATGGACTGGGTATGTGAAATGTCTGGGATAAGTCATAGAAGGATTGTAGGGTCTGGATGTAGAGAGGGAGCTATGGTTGTGGTGTATTACACTGGAGAGCTAGAGAATGAGTGTAAGTGGATGTGGCCTTTCTTTGTCTATGTCCTGGTGCTACCTCACTGACACAGGGCGGTGATTGGTAGTGAGGGAGGAGAAGAGAATGTACGTTATTTTCTTTTCCATCATGCATTTGTGCTGTTTCCTGTGGGACAGGATGGCATTGGCAGTGGATGTAGGCAAGCATGTATGAATGTCAGCATGTGTATATATGTATAGAGGAGATACAAGCGAGAGAAATTTCACAGTCAGTTGGTATACAGGATGTGTATCTATGTATAGAGGAGATACAAGAGAGAGAAATTTCACAGTCAGTTGGTATACAGGAAGTATTTAGGACACCATTTTGGTAAACAGTGGCTACCCGGATGAAGGTCAGATGCATTCAACTATGACAACAAGTGGATCATAATATTTATTGTGTGGACAAAAAAAGAGAAATGTTTTCAAATTTTATCTACAAAACAGCTATCCAATTTGTATAGACCTTCACTAATATTAATGTTACAATTCTTTGTGTATTTGATAATAGAAGATATTTATTGTGTGGACAAAAAGAGAACTGTTTTCAAATTTTATCGATAATAAAGCTATCCAATTTGTATAGACCCTCACTGATAATAATGTTACCATTCCTTGTGTATTTAATAATAGTAGATATTATGTTGACAAAAAAGAGAAGTTTACAAATTTTATCTACAGTAAAGCTATCCAATTTGTATAGACCTTCACTAATATAAAGTTACAATTCTTTGTGTATTTGATAATAGAAGATTCAATGATATTTCTCGTGATAAAAGAGTCAGAGTTGATAAGTGAGATGGCATTATTCCAATCAATACAATGATCATAGTCTTTAACATGATTAAACAAAGAATTTGATTTTTGCCCTATTCTTATAATATATTTATGTTGCTCGAGCCTAACAGAAAGATCCTTACCGCTCTGCCCAGTCTGGACTTATCAAAACACATAAACCAAATTATCTAGTAAAACCCATAGTGAGTTCAATGGGTTCCATCAAATATAAACTGTCAGAGTGATGTCAAAGTGATGTGATCATTACACGAAAGTGCACTTGGGAACTTATTGTGTTTCATTTCCCCATAGATCTGAAGGAATTTACTTAATCACTCGCTCAATTGTGATGTTTTTCCAAACATGAAGTCAGGAGTTACTGAGAGGACAAGAGCTAAGGAAGAAGTAGCAAGCATTACCCCTGAAGCAGGATTTGTGGGAGCGTGTGATAGAGTGTAAGGAGGTAAATTCCAGATTGATGTGGGTAGAATTGAAAGTGGATGGTGAGAGATGGGTGATCATTAGTGCTTATGCACCTGGTCATGAGAAGAAAGATCTTGAGAGG
>JAYMFT010066447.1:0-14727 GCA_038088735.1 Panulirus argus
ACATACATACATACATACACACTTGATCGCCGTTTCTTTTGTCTGCGAAGCAGCTCTAGGAAAAGATGAAAAAAAGGCCACATCCGCTCACGCTCATTCTCGAGCTGTCATATGTAATGCGCCGAAACTTCATCTCCCTTTCCATGGTTTACCCACTTCTGCTATCTTAACCATAGTCTTTCTATTACTACACCTCTGTCTTACCCTTTCAGTACTTACTCGATCGAACCATCTCACACCACATATTGTCCTTAAACATTTCCATTCCAACATATTCACTCAACTCCGCAAATCCTCGTCTATAGCTAATGCCTCACATTTATGTAACATTGTTGGGACTACTATACCTTTAAACACACATTTCCGCCCTCACAGATAACGACCTCTCACTTCACACAGTCTTCAGTGCTCCCAAAACCTTCGCCTGCTCACGCACGTTTCCATGGTTACATTTGCCTCCACGTCCACTACCAGATATCTAAAACGCTTCTTTTCCTCCATTTTTCTCCATTCCAATTTACACCCCAACTAACCTGTCCCTCCACCTTGCTAAGCCGAATTACCTTGCTTTTATTCGCATTTACCCTCAACTTCCTCCTTTCACACACTCCTCCAAACTCAGTCACCAACTTCTGCAATTTCTCTCACGAATCTGCCACCAGTTCTTTGTCTTCAGCAAACAACAACTGACTCACTTCCAAGGCCCCTTTATCCCCTTCAAGACGGCATACTCGCCCCCTCTCCCCAAAACTCTTGCATTTACCCTCCCTCATAATCTTATGCCACGGTGAAAGTACACATCCCTGTCGCAAAGCAGCCTTCGCATGTAACCACTCACTCTCCTTTCTTCTTATTCGTACGCACGCATTACACCCTTCATCAAACTTTTCACTGGCGCTATAGTCAGACACAAATATGAAGATACTTTAGGTGCGGACCTCTCGTCTCCACAGCGTTGCCAAGTTCACACTCTTCTTATAGTGACCTGGAGGCCAGGAGGGGTCACCCAGCCACCTTGACCACAGTTGTGACAACGTGGCTTACTATCACACTGTTGTCACATGTTGTGGATTAATTTCCATACATAAATCATTGTTATTATCCCAAAATTCGATAAATTCACAACATTATATAAGCTTGTTTTACTATATACAATTATGTGAAGACTATTTCAAATAATATATAATAATAAACAGCCAACATATGAGATAGTGTATGCCTCGTTGAGGTTGAAGTGACAACACTGCAGGGCGAGGATTCCCCCGTAACCACACTACCAAAAGTATCTTCATATTTGAGTTTGACTATAGTGGTAGTACATTCCAATGTTGCACAACTCTAAAGCTGAGAAAATCTTTTCCTACATTGCTAACTAATGGCTCCTTTTTAATTTCGTACCACTATCTTTGGTCATTCAAACTATAACTGACTTAAAGAAATTTTCACGAGTTCTTTTGTCATAGATCTTTACTATTTTTGACCAATCAAAATCTAAATTCCATTTCTTTTTTATGTCATTCTTGACTAAGTTTGGTGACAGTTAAGACCACTTTCCCAGCACTGTGAATATAGTTTCTTTCTCTGATCCTTATTGCTATAGCTACGTAATTTCGCCCTAGTTTGGTTCCAATGACTACATTCTTGAAACGTTTCTACATCATCATAGCTTCTGCATCAGCTATCCTCTGTCTTCACGCCAATACTGGCACTTTAATGGCACTGATCTGGAGTCTTCATGATTTGATATTCATCATCTTTAGGAAGAGCGCTGTATCTAATTGAGCACTGCTTCTGTGCTGAGTGGAAAGGCAGAGGGTATGGCTGCGGCAATTGAGGAATAAAATCTTATCCAAACCATGGTTCAACCATCCCTGTTCTGTGGCCATTCGGGCAAGAGACATGTTATATTGGATTTTGAAATCTCTCCCTCGCTGAACGTGAATTCAGATTTTATCCCTGAAAAGAAATCCCTGAAAATATATAATTTTTGATGTGTAGGGGTCATATATCTACAGGGAGATTGAAACCTTTACTCTACTCTGAGTGGCAGATCATTCTGGTTTTTGGACTAAATATTCAATCTTCCTTTTCTCTCTCCTTTACTTTTTCATTTCGATGATACAGACGTCTGCTCCGCTGCCTGTGGAATCAATTACGCTCCTCCTTTGTTTCATGATTCTACATTAGTTATTAAGGAATATCAAGGAATGCAAACAGCAACTGGCCAATGGATCTTTACTATGGTAAGATGTTAGAAGCAAACATGTTACGGAGTGGTACATAATGTAATTCGTGCAATAGCTGTAGAGCATTTGTCAAGAGATTACATTTCTAAACGTTTCTATCATGTTGTTTTCATGTACTCCTATTGGTAAATCATTCCATATGGTAACAATTCTGTTGCACAAAAAGTTCTTTTCCTCTACCGAAGTAGAAAGTTTGTGCACGAGCTTGTATCCAGTAGACGCGTGAAATCAAACACATCTACCTTTAAAATAGCTGCTCAGAACAAGAATGTCAAACTCTTTCATAAATGAATAACTGAATCTAACTAAAGGATCTGTTTCTCAGGCGTGAAATCATCTAGGTGTTGTACCGTAGCTGTTCTGCCAGTCTTTTATCAAGTGTGCTGAACAATATTCAGCAACGCATTCAGGGTTATGACACACCAGTAAATTGTAAAGCGAGGATTAGTAACCCAGCCTTGAATTCGAATGTGCTAGATATGAGGCTTAGGACTTTGTTCATTTTCTTTTACATGGCGTTAGATCACTGGAGGTTGTTACAAATGAGCCTTTATCCTCAGTTACGTTTCGTATATCAACAAATTCATACTTTAGCTTGCCTTCTCGATCTTACTTCCAATGTGAACAGTTTACACTTACCCATATAAGAACTGCTTTGCCAACTGTATGTTCAGTATATCTGCCTGACTGTATCAGGTTGCAGATGCAGACATTGTTTATATTTGTAACACTGTTTCCTAATTTTGTTTCGTCTGCAGATATTGATATATTACAACACAATACATGATCAGTGTCATTAATTCATATGAGTAAGAGAACCAGTTTCGAGATTGGTCACTGTGGCACACCACTTGTTACGTCCGACCATTCTGAGGCTTGGTCAATATGCTTTTTTTGCGCCCACTCAACCAATTTTCTAACCACCAAAGTACAACTTTTGGAAATGTTCTTTGAAACAGGACTTTTGTGAATAATTTCTAAAACTATACATACTGCAGATGATATCTCTCCTTTACTCTATTGATAAATGTTGATTACATGACAAAAGACCATATGATATTTTGGGAACTATGCTTTGAATCGTTGTCTCACTATCATCTTAACTCGATTGATGATTTCCATGGGTTTACTAAATACAAACGTTGATCTAATTAGGCGAAGATATTAGGGCAGGGAGTGGTTACCTTTCTTAAATATCTCTGTTACATGACAAATTTCCTGTCCTGGGAAACTTTCCCTATTGCAAATTACTTATTAAGAACGCTCAAGAACTTTACTATATTAGCTTTTTACTGTTTGCAGATAAAATTCATTTAGATCTGTCATTCAGTTTCCTTTCATTTCGTTTGATGATGACATGACAGTACATTTCAAAAATTTACTTCAGTGTGTTGCAAATATTCTCTTCTGCTAGTAATAGGACTTGATCATGACATGAACTATGTCTTCACTGGTGAATACAGATGACAGAAAATCATTTGAGGTCTTTGCCATGGCTTCAGTATTCTGTACCTAGTTATCGTTTTTCCATACTTGATTGACTGGTTGACTAAGTAATGATATCCTTCCTTCTAAGATGACTATGACATTCACTGGGGCTACTTTTGCTGCTTTCAGCGATTTACTGTACACTCATATTGACTTTAACTTTTAACGTACAAGTGTCTCAGGTTTTCCTATAAATCTACGGAGATTCATCGATCCTATTGGTCATTGTTCTCCTTGTTTCTCGTGTCCCATATTCTTAGTAAACAGCCTTTATTTATCTAATTGTTTCACTACATGGACTTAGTTCTGGAGAAATACCATCTGGTACACGCTGACACACGGGTCTCCTCTTCTGCTTCGAAAGTCTCTCTCTGAACGTGCCCTAATTTGCACAGCTACAACTTCGTCTAATACGTTCACATCTTGAGTAAGACTCTCAGTGAATTGTATAGGACAAGTTTAGGTCGACAACTTTCCGGGAGCTACGGAATAGGGATTTTCTTCACTTCAATAATCGTATATTATAAGATTCCCCTCAAATTACAATTTCAGCCAGCTGGACAATAAGAATCTGTTCTACCTCTGGCGTTTACACAGAATGGTGTAAACTAATCCTACTGTAACTTTTCGGCAAGTATGTTTAATTTTACCATTTGACTCTTACATACGCTAACCCAAGAAGAACCTTCTACTAATTCTGTTTCTCCTCGTAATCTCTTCATTTGCAGTCTCAACAGCACTTCTTTCCTTCTTCTTTTTAAATAAGCAAGATGCATGAAGCAAATGGTATCTCTCCTTATATTCTGAGGGAAGTTGCTTCTGAGCTTGAACCTGTGCTTGATCGTAAATTTTGTTCATTGTAGAAAATAAAAGTTTTTCTTCTTGAGTATATGCACTGGTACAACCTATTCACAACAAGAAGTACCATTCCATCCAACACCCAAGTGTTCTGCATTCTACTATCCTTAAAGTCTATGAATCCTTCGTCAACTCCCATTTCCTAGACATCTTGAATCTCACAACTTTCTCTCCGATCATCTCCATGGTTTTCACAAGGTAAACACCACCGATGATATCTTCATCTGTTATACTAAAGTCTGGTCATCCACTTTGAGAAATTCTATCGCTACCTTGATAACATTTGGCAAGGTGTGTCATCTGATCTAATGGCAAAATTATCCTCTTATACGTAGCTTTCCTCCCTCACTTTATCTTCTCATATCCAGGTTCGACTCTGACTTGCGTCTCATATTGTTGATAGATCAAATTTTGTCTTTTCCTGTCAACAGTGGTGTTCCTCAGGTGTTTGTCTTATATAGAACGTTTCCCTTTCTTTGATTAACGATATACCTTCCTCGCCAGATATCTAGATGAACTCATGTGCCAAGGGCTCAACACTGCGCTCCTCCATCTTCTGTTGTTTCCGTCATAGTTTGATCTGAAGACTGTTTTGTGACAGGATTTCTCAGTGGGACAGAGGCAATCCCGTCAAGCCTACTGTTATCAAATCTTAGTTCTTTCTCTTTATGTCTTTATTTCTTCTCTTGATTTTAAAATTTCCTTACATGGCACGTTGATTACACGGTTTGACGCAATATACATTATTGGTATCATCGCAAACTCTAAACTGTCTTAGACAATCGATATTACGAAAATCAATATGTCTGCCTCTAAAGAATGCTAGCTACAATTGTACAATGGACTGATTTGTCTTTGTATCTAATACTGCCCTCAGATCTGAGGCGACTTAGGCACTGCGTATTTAATGACAGTGTCGAGTCGAAATGATGTAAGTCATCAATAACCCTTGTCTAACTTTAATCAAAATTTGTCCCTTTTACCTTACGCTACATGATCGACTCTTTCCCCCTTCTGCAGATATGACTTAAGGTTTTTCTTCCTGGAAATCACTGCTTGTGTGCCTCCGCCTTCAGCTAGATTACTAGATACTCGACTGGCCTCTTCATCACCTTTACTCTGTAGCGTAAACGAATCCAGGATAGGCTGTTCTGATATCTCTTTATTTCTTTCCTCCTCTGAGCTTTAGAACTTTTTAACTCTTCGTGTTTTCTCTTCTTTCTCTACAGCTTTGGCTGACTCATCTCTTCCTGAAAAACTCAGATTTTTGCTCTCTCTGCTTATCTTTTTCATTGGTTTAAAGTCCTTTAATGCCTCATCGAACTTCTGGCCTTGATAACGTATCTTGTCACTGACTTGTCTTCAGCGTGATAGAAACATGGATGAGCCATCGACACAAAATAGTACAAGTACATAACATATGAGTGAAAATCGTTAGGGTTTGAAGAAATATTCACATGAAAAGCTGGCTTGTAAGATGAGATCTGAATCTCTTTGAAATGCTGATGTGATCTCATGGGTGAAGAGGCAGCTCTTGGCCAGGAACAGAAGTAAAGGCGATGAATGTAAATATCATTCTAATGTCAGCTCCATATTCCCAGACCCGTGCTGAGGACGACCTCCACAACCAGTCTGGTTGACCATGTTGCATTACCAGGTACCGGTATAGATTCCTTTGGTATGACAGAGCGTGATACAAGCTCGTTGGTATTCGGACGTTCTGATGTGGTAACGGGTACAGAGCAGCACCAAGCTTTCGTATTTGGATATTACAACTCAGGTCGTCATGTTACGCTCGATACCGAAATAAGAAGATTCTGTACCTGTCCGCCACTGTGTTTAGACGTCTTTTGATTTCTGATAACATACAGGACGCGAATTTAGTCGTATGGACATATCCTGCAATGTGTGATAAGGTACAGAGCAGGGCAGGGATATTCATGCTGTGTATTTTATTGAAATGTGCAACAGATTGGACGAAAAAAAGTCTGTTTCTATTTAATCCATTTCATTTTCTAAAATTAGCTATTCCGACGATGCCCAACTATTCCCAAAGACTGGAGAGAGAGAGAGAGAGAGAGAGAGAGAGAGAGAGAGAGAGAGAGAGAGAGAAGAAAAAAGAGAGACAGACACGCTGTCTGACTCTGACTGATTGAATGACAAACAGTCATCAAGAACAACAAAAACCGGACAAAAGCTTTCCTTTCATTAGAATTATGGAACATCAGAGGAAACTAATATCGCGTATAGTTAAAATAAAGGCTGTCAGTATCTCTAGAAGCCAGCGAGACAAATTCTTCAGCGATGCTGAGTTTTAGTGCGCGAAAAATCTATGGGCTCTGATAAGCTTTGATATGGACTGTATTGTAAACACATATCTACATTTTCATTTAAAAGTAGGAGCATGAGAATTTCCTTCGATTGTCATGGTGACTGTAATGATTAGAACAGCATTTTGCAAACTGGGGGAAATTTCCCCCTGGGGGGAAATTTGAAGCTACCAGGGGGGAATAATTACACTGCCTACTAGCAATAAAAAAAATCTCAGATGGATTTTCTCATGTCTGAGAGAGAGAGAATGCCAGTTGTAAATGGGCGGCGCCGTATCTACCAGGTTCGGTTCACGTTCAAACATAAATAAAATAAATTAGTAAATAGTCACAGCGTGTTTTGACTACTCTTTCCCTCGTACACATGAAGGGGGAAATCTGGATGGTTGAAATGGGTGCAGCGGGAAATGGCAGAAAAAAGTTTGGGAACCTCTGGGTTAGAATGTGTTTCCCATTCATCTTTATCCACTAAGGTTTCCATATCAGAACAATCTTTGATATTGCTGGCTGATGTACCATATGGAGTGGTGGTTGATGGGAAGGAGTCATCCCTCCACTCTTATCTTTCTCTTAAAAGTGCTTTTAGAAAAGAGATAAGTGAGAAGCGCAAAACTTCCAACTTTCACAAAAAAAAGGAGCGACTGGGGACCAAACAGCGCACCCTACAGATGTTTAAACTCTCCGTTATGTATTGTGGCCTATTACATCTTTATATGAGGACACACTTGTGATTCAGTATTCTTGGTAATACTTGAATATTACATTATCATTAATTTTGTGAAACTTCTTGTTGAAAACATGATGATGAAACTATTGAATGGAACAGAAAAAGTTGAAGGATATGATAACACAAAAATATCCTCAGCAGGAAGGCTAGGGAGCGATTTCCCCAAAGGTGGGAATGCTTTGATTTATAACCGTTTAAACGCAACATGACGCCAAACTGTATGCATGTCTGATAAAATCATTGCAAATGATTTCAGAGCAAGAACTAAAACACGGGGTATTCGTAAAAATAGAAATGTAAAAGGAATAATATCTGCAAAAATGCGTTTTTTGTACTTAAGTCAGGAAGAGCTTAAACAATCGTCAGAAGATTAGTCCAAACTCACTAACCGGTACACTCGCGGAACCCAGTAAGCAATCATCACACTGTACACTCGGGATGTATAACACACAGGCTTCTCTACATCAAGAGAAACATTACACTAACAAGACTATACAGTCTCAGGTTGTCTTATGACGCAATATTCTGATAAGCGTAAGATCCTACACATAAAAGCTATATTTATCTATGCATCTTTTTCTACGCTTGCAAGTGTTTCTCTTCAGATTGCAGGGTTATTATTTCTGTGAAACATCTGTACGACTTTCCACCAAACTAATCTGTGACTTTCTGACATCTTCCTCGAACGGTGCCAGTGGTCTGTTGCTGTTTGAAATCTTTTTGTATTCCTTCGTGTTATTTCAAGGATTTCGAAGCTAGTGTTCATGGGGTCAGTAAGCTGTGGCCCACTGTACGTTGGTTGTACTGCCGGCTCTTGGTATACCAGACACCTCGTTAACTGGCACCGATGCAGAAATATCTATCACTCTTCGCTGGCAAAGCAGTACCTTTGATCGTCATGACAACGATCATTTTCAACTAATTGGACGGATTATCTGTTCTCTGTTGCATAAAATTCTCCAGCTCTGTCGCCAGCCTTTGTTCGTCTGATGCGTTGTAGGTAATGACGGAAGTTCGGATGAATCAGATGTATTATGATGTACAATGGAAGGATTCAAGGAATCCCGATCAGTGATGAAAATCTGCCTCCCTCCCTCCCTCTCTCCCTCACCTCGCGAGAAAATAGAAACATTCCCCGTTGGCAGGAGTTGCGAGTTGTATGACGCACGGCAAACCCTTTTCTGGGATATAAGAATCAATGAACGTTCGTCGATGTCTGATTCGCGAATGTCATCCATAAAAAGGAAAGCTTTCCGGCCTTTCTCCTCACTGCAGCAGCGACCAAGGACTTACTAATAGTACTGCCCGCCTGGGTATCGCAAGAGTTGGTGGCTGTCTTGCATCAAGCAGACATTTCATTGGCTGTAAAGATTCACTCCTTCGAACCCAAGTTGCATCTGCTTCAACCACACGGCGGCTGCTTGCATTCATTCCACAATAAATCTTTACATCGTACGCAAAACACGTGACAATGCGTAAGTCACATCACTCGTTTCTCGTAACTTTAAGGTTTCTATCAGTGAGACTTACGCGCTTGTACTAATTTAAGGAAAATCTCGTCATAAGTAATCGTAAGTAAGAGCATCCAAGTGGAATGGATATCCGTCAACAGTGGACGAGCAATGATAACGTCATGTGATGTAATAATTGCAAGTTCATGTTTATAGCAATTTCACTCTGATTAAGAATAATAAAGAAAACCAAATTGTGCAATGTATACAGTCAAAACAAATTTAAGGAGACAGAGTAAATTGGATCGACGTGGTATACAGGGGGTGACGTGCTAGTTTTGGCAGATTATGCAAGAAACAAGAGCGGATGTAAGTGAGGTTGATTTTCTTTACCTGCCGTGGCCTCGCTAACCCAGGTAACGGCGAACTGGTGCGAAATGTAGACGCAGTCTTTGATGACGCCGTCAACTATTTGCCAGCTGCATTTGTACCCCAGTCGTAGACCATGTAGATCGACTAGGGTCTGTCTTGGCATGTCTCTGTCGGCATACGGTGGCTCTAATCTCGTGGCCGACAGGGATCCTGCATTGTGGGCGTCCAGGAGATTCTTTCTGGTCCGGAGCCTTGCTGCTTTCTGTAGCTGGTGTTTGACCTGTTGCAGGCTCAGTGGGACGTGCACCTGGATATTGATAAAGCGTGTGGCTGCTTTGGCTGCCTCGTCTGCTGCCTCGTTCCCCTCGATCCCCACGTGGCTGGGGATCCAGTGTATCGTGACAGGGCGGCCCTGTCGCTGTAGCTGTTGAAGGTGAGCAACGATCTCGAACATATATTAGTAAAGCCCACAGGTATGTCCCACAATAAGTCGGTCGAGATGAATAACACAAAGATAATGACATATGAAACATCCTTCTTGTGTACTCTATACTCTCTGACGTCTAGCACGAATTATAGCTCAATAACCTTAGATTGTTGATATCACTTAACACCAAATCTAAGATAAATCTCGACTCTCAGGGAAGGACAGGTAGGGTTTTCATACGTTCTGTCAAGAACATGACAGGTGTGTCAACTATTCTACCGTTACTTAACCTCAGTTTCCTTGAACTTCGTAACCCTCATTACCATCGCATTATTCAATAATGCACTATGATATATAATACTTCAAATCTCACTCATTCTTTTAAATAACGGTTCCAAATCAAAATAGCTCATTACCCAAAAATATTAGCTCCGTGTTGCTACATCACTAATTCATCCTCATTCCCAGTAAAATGACAAGCACACTCATCCCCTGAATCTAATGAGGCCTCAGTAGATGAGATCTATATTCATCTTCCTTACACCTTCTGAAATGTTTATACTCTCTCATCTGTGGCCTTACAATCATTTTGCGTTTTGCGACACTAAAACCATATAGTCATCAACTAGATATTTTCAGCTACTTTCCCATTCCACCTGAGTGCAGCAAGTGCACCTTAAAGTATAAGTATAGTAAAAGTTTCTTCAAAAACCAATATTCAAAGAAGAATTTTCTTTTCTATTGGAGGGTAACTTATGAATGTTCATTTCTCTGCCCAGTAGTGTACCATAATTGTAGTATGTTTGTGAACAGTTGAAATGGTATATAGCACAGTCATCATAATTTGTAAATCAACATTAATTATCTTCAAAACATAATGAAATAAAATTATAATAAGGTAATTGTGTATGAACACTTATCAAAAATGTAAATAGGACTTTCGACATCAGTAGTGATGTATATATATATATATATATATATATATATATATATATATATATATATATATATATATTATCAAGAGAAGGAATCAACACGTTTAAAATTGTTCTTGAAAATTTGGAAGGCTTTTTTCCTGTGCAACATTATTTTTCATATACTTTATGTGTATAGAAACCAAAACATAATGTAGGTAATCATCGATAAAACAGTTACTTAGGATTAAATGAAAAAAATAATAAAACTGCGATGATCAGTTAATTTCCTTCGGCCATCTTACTTTGAATTTACGACTTTGTGACTGATTTTCTTGCGATCACCGAGTTCGTCCATATTTGTGGCAGTAGATTGGAAACGACCCGTGTAGGAGTCACAATATTGGTAGAAATTAGTTCCTTATATTTCATTATATATACATATTTCATCGAAAAGCAAGGCAACTTTTTGATTTGTTGGTAAATCGTTAAATACCTAAATGAAGAGAACAGAAGGTAGGGATTATGAGGTTTTAACTTACTTCGTCACGTGACCTTTCTGTGCTATTTTCTGTAAAAGGAAATTAAACTTTCAATAGATTGCTTCATTTCCTTTTACTGTTGTCATGTTAGAGGTGTTTCCGGGTTATCTAGCTTTCAGTTGCCTTCTTTTCTGGCTCCCAAAAGGAGTTCTTAGAAAGGAATACAAATAATTCAAACAGAAACAGACCACTGAGTCCTAACGAATTAGTTTGTGATGTTATAAGAGAACGCAAACTCATGGATTAGTGTGGTAAGAGTAGAAAGCCATAACGATGTTTCAGGGACAAAAAACTGTAGTTTCATATGAGTAAGGAGACGCAAATACTGTCAGTCGTGAATATGAAGTGGTCATGGTCTTTTCTTAAACGTATCTGTAGCACTGCTTTCAACTACTCTAACTGACAAACCATTCCATATCTTAAAAATCCTGTTAAGAGGCGGTACTTAGCCTCATTCGAGATAAAACGTTTCCCTACGAGTTTGCATCCATCACTACGAGTGAAATCAGAGGAATCTATTCTTAAGAAGCTTGTTAGATCGATTTTATCGAAGCCTTTGAAGATTTCATATACCCTTGTTAATGTCTGGTCATCATCCCTAAAATATTTTGCGGAGTGGTATGTAGTTGCCCTTGACATATATAAGGCTTTTGACAGGGTGTGGCATCGGGGTCTCACCTCTAAGCATACATGCAGTTATGTCAACCTTCACTTCAATATACTTTCCAGGAAAGAGAGAGAAGCTGAGAGACTTCCCTCAAACAATTCCATAAAATGGTTCAAGACAGTAAACAAGCATTATAACCACCTCATTTTCTGTCAGTCTCGCCGGTTGGACGTCCTTCGAAAGCTCAATTTCAATTAGTAAGCCGCCAAAAACCTGATCAACTGCATGTGGCATTTTTGTCGCTATATTTCCCAGAATATTTAAGGCCAGGAGGAATAGAGAGAAAACAAACAAACTGACAATGAAAAAAAGAGAAAAATATGTGATAGATATTTGCAGCGTAGAGTCAACAAGACGATTCCCGGGATGGGAAACAAATCCTATGAGAGCCGACTAAACTTGAATATATTCAGCTTAGAAAAGTGCCGGTTAAAAGGTCATTTGATGCAGCTATTCATACTAATCAAAGGCTTCAATAATCTTGATCTATCAAACTGCTTAAGACTTGATTCGTCTGGCTTCCCTGGTAGTAATGGATACAAACTCGTGGGCAAACGTTTTACCTCGAATGAGAAGTCCTTTTTCTTCAACAGGATTGTTAACGTGGAAGGATTTACCAATCAGAGTGCTTGAAGGCAATACTATAGATACGTTTAAGAATAGATTTGATGATTATTTCTCTTCAAAGTGCACGACTGACATTATTTACGCGTCCTTAATCACGCTGATTGTTTGAAGGTTTTCTCTTAGAATGATCTTTGTGCCTTCCAACTTATACCACACTAATCTGTGGGTTGCTGATGTCTTCCACTATCACAGACTGTCTTGAAGGGGCCCAGTAGGTTATTGCTGTTTGAATTCCTTGGTATTTCTCTCCATTTGGATAGATGGGTAGCTAAGCTGACAGACAGAAATGTAGAGCGATCGAGAGAGAGAGAGAGAGAGAGAGAGAGAGAGAGAGAGAGAGAAATACCTACTTACCTCTGAGCAGCCAAGAAAAGTTTTGCCATTCAGCAGTGCTAGCGCGCAGCGCTCATCGCATACGAGCCAGGGGAAGAGAAGAGGAAAGGTAAGAGCGATGGAAAGAGTCATCACGTTATCACGTCAGCTTGTTGATTGCCATAATCAAAGTGACGAATCGAGTACACAGATTACGGCTGTAATCGGTTGGCCCATCAGTGCCCAAGAACCCGCTCCCAGATTCTCCTCCTCCCAACACCCGTCCCTTTGTCAACACTCAAGAGAGATATTTAAGTCTTAACCTCCAGTCACGTGAGTCTGGACCTGTGTTGTGGATCATTAATGATATTCAGTTCGATACAAGTTACTGACCTCGATATTATGGCGACTATTGGTCATGTAATAAAACGCTAAGCTTTGTGAGTATCATGTAAAACATAGGATTTGTTTACACCTGAGTATGTATGTTTGTCCGAAATACGTTCTATTAGTTGAAGTCCCTGAAGGAAGTGGACTCTCCACACCACGTCACATTGTCCACATCAAACACGTCACATATAATTTTTGATTCATCAAAATTTTCTGAAAATTTTCTTGCGGTCAAACAATAGCTGGAAATAGAACGTCTACCCATTACACCAACAAATCCTGTATACAGCGGGGAAATCGTATGTGACTGTGGGGGGTTTATTTATTCCTTTCTTCCTTAGAAAACTCGTGCATTTCTGTGAAACCTGAAATATAGTGACAACTATTTTCACCGAGAGCTAAAAACAGCAAAAATCTTTGTGTCTCAAAGCATGTGATGTGAGTTGGTGAGAAAAGATCTAGAAATTCTGTCCAAACTATTGTCGTCGTTGGATTGTTTATTACTGATGATGCCATTTTGGCAGGTGGAGGACTGGCTACGGCAGCTTTCGTAACGCAGGACAGAATTCTCCCGACCGGCGTTGGGAGGAGACCGTATACTGTTCAGCCGCCCTATGTATACAGGAGGTGTGGGTGGGTCGTCGACACAGCTTGGTAAGCAATCAACAGTGGCAGTAAGTTTTCGAAAGCTTTTCGAGTGAGTAGTTCCAAGGTCAGGCAATGGTCGTCCGGAGAGTGATTCCTTGTAGTTTGCAAGTTAGCCAAGAGTTCAACGAAGCGGAGCTCAGTACTGTGCCTTCGCCGGCTGGATCACCTCTATCATGTGAAACAATGTGAGTTATTAGATTCAACAGCTACCTGTAACTGAATGATGATGGGGACAGAAACCGTAATCCTATATATTTGCAAATGATCAAATTAATCTGTTGCTAGATTTGTCAGGTCTCCTCCTTAACAGGTATTTTTTTCTCTTTGTTCGACTTGCTAGCCCTATGCACTGTATCTAATCTCGCTGAGAGATTGGCCGTGTCCCTGTCTGACACAGGACTTTGTCATACAAGGGTCCGCTCTGTAACAGGTAAGCAGGTATGAGTATCGTAGGATTAATTGGTTGTTAACTGGTAAAGATTATGAAGTTTTGGGAAGCTGAGTTTGTTTGGGTGAGTTTGTTAGAGGGTTCCTTGGAGTGCGGTGAGGAGGAGGGTTGTTGGGAGTGTGGTTAGGAGGAGGGTTCCTGGAAGTGAGGTGAGGAGGAGGGTTGTTGGGAGTGTGGTGAGGAGGAGGGTTCCTGGGAGTGTGGTGAGGAGGAGGGTTCCTGGAAGTGAGGTGAGGAGGAGGGTTGTTGGGAGTGTGGTGAGGAGGAAGGTTGCTGGGAG
>JAYMFT010066458.1:0-14727 GCA_038088735.1 Panulirus argus
TATATATATATATATATATATATATATATATATATATATATATATATATATATATATATATATATATGAGATCTATACATGGCATTAAGAGATGGATGAACACAATTGTAAAACTCTCCCTGTAATATATGGGTGATAATCATCCCAGTGAGGTCACACCCATTGCACCTAATGGGCTTCACCGTTTAAGCCACCGCAACTGCTTTCCTTCTACTGTTTTTGTTCGTTATCAGGCTAGAGCGACTCTAGCCTGTCCTGTGCTGCACCATATCTCTCTGCCCCACCACCACGTTCCCGCTTCTCCTCCATAAATCATTTGTTCAAAGACTGTGTTTCCCCTAACACTCCCAGCTCACGCCACCACAGATCATCACCCTTCCTCACACTCTCCCTCGCCTCTCCCTTGGCACCCCTACCATAGAAATTGACCCTCCCTGTACCTTCCTACCTCACTATTCATTCCTTCCCCCTCACCAGGTACAGTGTACCGTTCTTCCCTCTTTCCTTCCTTACCATTCATTCATCTTCCCTTACCATGGACTGTGCACCTCCCTTACGACTTCCCTGCCTCACCATCCATTCCTCCTCCCTCGCCATACACGGTGCACCTTCCTCCAACCCTCTTTCTTTATTCTTTTTCCCTCACTATAAATAGATTCCAAAGTACTAAAGAAATTCAACGTCAACTTAAGTGAATTTCTTCGCAATGATTAGAGATACAATAACCAGAAATAACGTTGTGGAGTTAAAGGAAGATACAGCATAAACGTGGGCAAAAATATTTTCATCTGTGGAATTGTAGAACATTATACAAAACTACCACCAGAAATTTTGTCAAGACGAAGATTACCAGTAACAGTAAATCATGACTAGAGAAATACTTTAATGATATTCTGTCAATAAATCATGGCTGGACAAATACTTTAATGTTATCATCTGTCAATGAATAAGCTTGTTGGAGAAGGAAATAAGTTAAACTCAAAATTCATCTCCTTTTTACTTTACTGATGTGAGCCTCCTTACCGGAAAATGTGGCTGTTGTATTAGATGAGAGTTTTTCTTTCTTTTTCATTCACTTGTAAAGTTTTCAAGTCATTATGCTCCCACCATACAACACAGTGCTCTTTCTTAGCAGCCATCTTGTTAGCAGTGGTCCGTGGGTTGGTGGCTTCTGCTTTACCATCGTGAATCTCCCTCTAAATATAAGGACCAGGATATTGTGCACTGTACCCCTGTAGATAACATGTGCACTGCCTTCCTCTCCCACCCATCCTGTGCACTGCCCTCCTCCGCTAACCACTCACCCGCAACGCCCTCGTCAGACGGCTCCTCCGAGTAGAGCACAAAAAGGTAATGGGTTCCATGTGATGGTCATCTTAATGTCCTCCTAAATGACCGAAACGACGAATAAATCCCCATTATTGTCTTCTTTATAAAATCAGATGTACAGCTTTATCTCCTCTCTAACACCTGGAAAGCTTTTTTCTGATATTATTTGGTCAAACAATCGAAATGGTCTGGTCGTTTTTAAGTGTATAAGAGTAATTGGATAAGTGGTTCCCAGTCTTCAGTGTCTGTAGAATGGCGATGTTCAGCACCTACGACGTGTACAATGTCAATACCTTGCTTTTAAAATGTCTTTTGGAGCATAAACCTTCACGATCGAATGACAATGGATTTCAACATTCTTCCCCAGCATCCGGGGGGACACATACGTAGCTGACGACATTGTCAGTATATATGCAGGGTTGGTGTTGGCTCGCCTCCCCACCGTCTGCTGCTGATTACCAGTGGCAGTACATCCTCCTGCATCTGGACAAAACGATAGTCTTCATGACGGTTTTTTAATTACGTTACATTCAGACTTTTGCGTAATTTCCTCTGGTTTTGTTCTTTTATTTAGTCTGATTTACATTCCCTTTGTTTGATCTTCCTCTTCCTCCCTACCTCATTTACATCCCCTTGGATGATGCAACACCACTCCCTCCCTTCCCTTATTTACATCTATTTGTTTACTGCAAATCTCCCTCCCTGCCCACATTTACATCCCCTTGTGTAATCTTCCTCTCCCTATGTATCCTTATTTACATTCCCCGTCTTTCATCCCCATCCCTTCGTCCCTTCTTTTACGCCCTCACTTTTATTGTGGAGTTTTAGTGCACTCCTCATCCACATCCCGTAAGAGGCCTGCAAGATGCGCTGGAATGCCTTGGGTGGAGAGCCTCACGGGACAGTAACCACCCCTCATAGGCTTCCCTGCAGTTCGTAAATCCGTCGTACAGCTCCTTTAATGAGCAGGAAGCCAATACAAA
Organism: Panulirus argus; assembly: GCA_038088735.1. Lineage (NCBI taxonomy): Eukaryota > Metazoa > Arthropoda > Malacostraca > Decapoda > Palinuridae > Panulirus > Panulirus argus. The sequence continues at coordinate 2,313 of JAYMFT010066458.1, forward strand.
AACAAGGATGGCATGCACGATAAAAGACCCACATGAGAGTTTGTGTCTGGCGAAGGTGAGGTTCCATGATGTGTGTGTGTGTGTGGTGTGTGTGTGTGTTTACGGTCCATGTCGCCTGCTGGTGAAAAACATCAGTATTCTTTTATCACCGGAGGAAGAAATTTGTGGAGACAGAAGATGACATCCTTCACAAGGGAGAAAATTGGCTGTGCTGCGTTTTGCATGAGAAGCAGCAAGAAGACTCATGCATGTGGAGTTAGGGCCGTGATGAATACTGAAGAGTGAACCATAGCAATACGCGCTTATTGGAAATTCTGGCTCCTAGCCGAACACGTAATGAAGATTCCAGCTCGTCATCAAACTGATATTCGAGTCAGTGGGCCACCTTCAAATGAATATTGAAAATTTTGAATCAAAGGCAATGTGGTTTTAAGTATTTGCGATCGCTGATACAGGAGTATTGAGGATTCTAAATGAAAAAGAGCAATATAGAAATTAAAAATTTTGGCCCATCTTCATAGAGGTTTTAAGTCTTAGGAAAGCTTCGAACCTGGGCGGACCCACGCGTAATTTATAGTGACCAAGCTAACCACCAGACCACGGAAGCCCAAGAAACAGCAGTGTGCCTCGTTTCTCTTCCATGATTGCTTTTTCACTCTTTACTGTTTTTCCACATGAGGGAGTCTCACCCAACCTGTCATAAACATACGGTTATCAACAGATACATTATTAACGTTCTGCCTAATAAGCAAATGCGGATACTGAAGATTCTGATATGAAAAAGGAGTCAGTATTGCAGATTTTAACGCTAGAAAGAGTAGACACTAAAGAGCCTGACCTTGTTTATAGATTTACCATACAATTCTTGCCACAGTCTGTAGAGGAAGAAGAAAAGGAAACAAGATAAACCGTCACGACTCTAATATTTTCTTCTTGTCTCTCTTTCTTTTCATCTCTCTTTTTCTTCCTCCCTTCCTCATTCCCTCCCTTCCTCTCTCCCTCGTCCATTCTCCCTCTCTATCCCTCACCTTTACCTTCCCTATCTCCCCCGCCTACCCACATCTCCTCAAAGATATATTGTACGTCCGGAGAATATTAATATATTCAGAAGGTGTCCCCGGCGGGCGATGACGAGGAGTATTTGCATCGCTTGCCAACTTACAAATGAGATTCATAAAGAAGATTTTGACGCTAATTGTTGAGATTGGTGATTAACGGAGGCTGGGAGCGCGAGGACACGCACCTAAACCCTGGCCTCTGCTATTAATAAGCAGCAAAATTAGAAACCCATTCCTCTTGGCTGTCGCTCTTATTATCCTCTCTCAGGGGCTTCCACTGGAGCGTAGCGGCAGTTGTTGCTGCCTCTAGGGCTTCCGCCCGGGTGTGGATGCTGCCTCTGCATCGCTCACGCCTGAACGGAATATATGTGAAGATGTTTATTATTCAATTTATGAGTTGGCTTGCCCCTTCCCTCCCCACGTCCTGCCCTTTTGTCACTCCTCCTCCTCCTCCCTTCCCTTCTCCTCCTGCGCCCGTCCGTCCCTCCCATCTGTCACATGTGAGCGTCGCCAACGTTCCCCCACACATCACGGTTCACGCACTACTTCATCCCCTTCTCCACCACCTGCATTCTCCCTCGTTTTTCCTTCCTTCTCCACTTCCTTCCCTTCTCCCACTCTCCCGGCACACAGCCACCGCACCCTCACACCCAGCTCCTCTCTCCTTCCTTCATAATACCTGTGTTGTCTTCCCCTCACACTGGAAGGCCACGCACCAGCTGGTCTGTCTTGTACTCTGGTTGAGTACGACCAAACTGTGTCTCAGTGGCATCATGTCCTGCCCTCCCACTGTCAGAGCTGAGCCGGCTGTATAGATATTCTCTGCTATGTTGCTGTCAGTCTGAAGATTCCGTATCTGTTCCAGAGCACTGGCTTTGGCAGTGTTCCTTCCCTGTTTCAGCGCACGCTGCAGCTCTTGTATAATATTCGAGAGCGGAGTTCACATAAATCCTTCCACATCAGCAAGGAAATTGATCTTCACCAAATTGTTTATTCATAAAGTTTCCAGTGCGTTGTACGTCACCGGAGATAGTGTCCATCAAGAGCATTAGGATCAGTGGCACTGCGTGTGTGGGTCTGCGTGTATTCCCGTGAAATCCAACACTACAGCAGTTGTTTCTTTAGTTAAGATAACTTGCTCTTAATTCTTTACAGGTTCTTGTTAATCGTAGAGAAGAAATTTACGTATATTGTGCCGATGATATAATATCATACGGTAAGAATCATTTTATTTAAAAAATTTTGATACATTTTGTAGACTATCTTACAGAATGAATGTGAAGAAAATTGCTCGAGATGCGCTTAGAAACTCATTATAAGTGGAAAATCAAGACCTTATGTCTTTCAGAGACTGTTTAAATGAATATATATATGAAGTTTGTTTCAAGTATCATTCGGAGTCATGATACCTGAATATGTCTAGATCTTCATGAGGAAGATTGAGACCTAATGAATGCAATTTAAGCATTTATTTACGAGTTCGGTCTATTGTGTTACAAACCTGGTACTCTTACGGTATCTCTTTTGTTTTATAAGTGGGTGATATCCAGTCAGTTTATTAGATTAGTGACCTTGACGTTATATGACAGACCCACAGTAATGTATGAGAATCAAAAGAGAGGTGAAGGGAGGTATGAGGAGCTTGAGGTATCAGACGTGTGTCAGGTGTATGATGAAACTATTGGTTGAGAGAAGGAATGTAAGAGACAACCAGGATAAGAAATATGTGTGCACGAAAATACTAGGCTAAGATATTACGTTGAAATACTAGCTTAACGAGACCTTAACGAAGATGTGACCCTTGAGCAAGATGGCTTGGCCTTTAACCTTTTTCTTGAGAGTCAGGTTTAAGGCTGTGTTATCATACCTTTGGTGCTGAACCTTCTCTCAAGAAATGATCATCTTCTTCTGAGGCTCCAAGGCCTGAGACCTCGTTCGCTGGAAGCTCCTCCCGGAATACTGCCGTCTTGCGAAGGGACTCGGACAAAACTCCCGCAGGTCGCGTGTGGGAGGCGGAGAGCTCCGGCCAGTGGAAGGATATATGGGCGCACTACGAGTAGTACCATTACGTATCACTGGTAGATTCTGGCTGGTCGGTCAACGTCTCATGCCGCGAGGAAATCAGCAGACATGCGCGCGTGCCGGGTTTGGGCCCTGGAACTGAAATTGTCCAAGACAAGATAGGAGTTAGCTCAAATGCAGCAGTCTCTCAGTCTGTCTCTCCCACACCAGGTAGAATGGCAACGTTGATGCACGAATGCTCGGCACATCCCAACTGTATCCTTATTGTATATTCGCTGTATATTCGCTGCATCCTTACCGCACCAGTTGTCGTACCGAACAGCTGCCTCGTCCTCCTCCACATCCACACCGGCGCTTTGGTTGGTGCGTATCCCCCCCCTGGTGCGGAACGGTACCTCGTCTGTCATACCTCCGCGTTTTCCTGCTCCTCCTCACTGCTGCTGCTGCTCTTCCTCCTCCTGCTGGCGGCGGCTGGAGGAGCACGAGGGTGCTGGAAGGCACCACTGGGTTCGACAATATGGTCTGCCGCGCCCTCGCTTCATCCATATTCTGAGGCGCCGTGATCTGACGTTCAGCTCGTCTTGGTGTGTTGCTGTGTTAGGATTTCGTCTGCAGGTGTGTGTGTGTGTTGCTTCCTTACTCCTGATGAACTTTTTTGTTGTGCTGTAACTTGATGAGTGCTCGTGTTGTTACTGTGTCATTTTTATCTTTATTTGGCATTGAGTCACTAGTGTTCCTGTGATCTGTTACTATCTTGTGTTGCTACTGTGTTCCTACCGTGTGTTGCTACTATGTGCCACTACCCAGTGATGATGCTGCCATTTCCAGCAATGTGATGCTGCTCTTTTGTGGATATTTATTTCTCTTTGGTGTTGTAACGCTATTTTCCTTAGTGTTATTGCTGTATTTACGATGAGTGTTGCTGCTGAATTGTGATGAAGGCTGCTGCTCTGTTTCTGATGGATGCTGCTGCTCTCTCTCGTTGCTGATTGATGCCATGTTTTTGCTCTGTGTATTTTTTTACTTTATGTTGCTGATGTGTGTTACTGCTGTTTTTCTGTAGACTTTTGCTGTCATTTGTTGCTGCCGTGTGTTGCCACCGTCTGTCGGTTGGTTGTAACGTATTGCCACTATTACTGCTGTGGTGGTAGTGTGTATTACTGTAGTATGTCCTGCTGTATACTTCTGTTGTGTTTGACTTTCGTGTATTGCTTCTGTGTCTTACTCCAGATGCATTGTTGCGTGTGTGTGTGTGTGTGTGTGTGTGTGTGTGTTTACGCGTGCGCACACTCTTTATTATGCAAGTCTCTAATACAGATTTGAATTGAACTACATTAAGATACGTACTCTGCGCTATCCTAAAGTCCTGTTGTGAAAAGCTGCAATACTTTTATAGTTCTATGCTTTTCTATTCATGCCTTTCTGAAATAGCCGTATGATCAAGAAATCACATAAATGGCAAAAGAATGATGGTAATTACTGATGAAGTTGGCTACAGAGAGAGAGAGAGAGAGAGAGAGTCCTTGATCCCCATAATATATTCCCAGGAGAAGGAGTCATCTTATCCAGGGAGAGTGCCGGGAGTGGCAGGATTACCGGTGGAGGACCTGGGATCATGTGATTAATGGCCTGGTTGACCCCTGAGGGGATTAATGAGTAGAGTTGCCTGACCGGAGATTATGGTGTATTTTTTTGTGACAGAAACTTGTTAATAACTTGCAGGAGGGTGAAACGCGTGCACGGGATTTAGAACGATGTGGTATATAGGAGTCGACGTGAATGGACTGAACGAGGTAACGAATACTTGGTAATGGATGGAGTTATGCGAGCTATGGTGAATAATTGGGTGGGTGGGGATTAGGTGGGGGAGGGGGTGAGATGATCTTAGGTGCAATGAGAAATGTGAGGAAGGAAAGATCATTGCCTGTGAGGGCAAAAGTAATTGTTTTTGTGTACAGTAGTTCCTAAAGTGACGTATGAGTGAGAGCCTTGGACCCTAAGTACAAAAGAACGGAAGCTGGCGGACATGTTGGAAATAAAATGCCAGAGGAAAATGTGTGGTGTAAGGAGGGTGGATCGTGTAAGCTCTGAATGTTTATCCGTCCTTGAAAAAGAAAAATCTTGCTCAAAGAAGCAGATATGTTGTGGGGGTATCGGTTCATCCAGATGCAGCCCCGCGACCCAGCTTTTGTCCGTGTAAACAGCGTCACTTATGCTCCATCAGCACAGCTCCCGCACCCCTGAAGGAGCGCAGACCAACAGCCCTCTCCAGCTAGACAATCGATCGCTCAGACACACTCGCAAATCTTCTCGCCTCTCCTAAACAGATTTTTTCCTCCGTATAAAGTGGGTCCCGATAGATGGCCGTGTTTCACTCACGTCCTGTGGGAACGGAGACACAGGGAGAGAAAGGGAACGGTAATTCAAGATGGGGGAGGGTGGGAGGGTAGCAGAGGAGTGAATTCTAGCAAACAGCAAAAGGGGGAAGAGAGAAGGGAAGAAAGCTAATAAAGAGAGGAAAAAGGGAGCAGGAAGGGTATGATGGCGATGAAATTATAAGAGGGAGGGAGTTTGCCAAGAGTAGTCTTCGAGGGTCTTCTACTCCCCCAATGGTCTGGGCCAAGGCTGCTGAATTGGGTCTTATGTCGACCAACCTATCGGAAGCCGCTGCCCTTAGACCCCCGTAACCGACACCCCATAGCTGATCTAGTGCACTTTGTAGATACTTATAGAGAGCCTTCATTCATTTCTACAGTGTACATGCCATGGCGTTCCTCATGGTTGCAGACCATATGGTATATAGACTTGGATCCGCACGGGAGTTTAGTGAAGTAGTAAGGATAATGTGGAGAAAGAAAGAAGGAGCAGTAACGAAGAGATAAAGATGCTAGTATGCAAGAGAAGAGAAGGGTAACAGAGGTAGAGGGCTTTCAGCAATCGAGGGTAAGGTTGTAGTGAGATCGAAGATCTGTACACATAAACAAGAGCATTGGCAGCAAGGTGTTCTTACTGCACAGTGGAGGAACCACATGGAATAATGATCGCATCTTGAATGACCTCTTTGCTTTCACTTCTCTAGATACTCCATATCATCAGCATGTTCTCAAGGATGATTTGTAATCCAGACTTTTAATGCTGTTGTATAAAAGAATACCGATTCACCATCAGGATAAATTCTCATCTTTAGTCAGGACAAAGTTGCCAATATGTCAGAATATTTTAACTATATAATGAGGAACATCGTCCACTGGAGAAGTGGTTGCATGCTGAGAGGAAACTAGTTTTATCCCTGTTAGTCAAGGAGAATTCTTTGCCATATGATCCCAGATCATTTCCTCGCTCATGATAGCTGTATTAAAGGTATCCTGCACACAAGGATACCGAGATATCCCATTTCTCGTCCAGTAATTTTCGTCATTTTAAGTTATTTCCTTCTGGTTCCGAGGCTTCTTTCATTTGTAATGAGCCAGGGTCCTTAAACTCCAAGTCCTGCTAAAATGTCTACCACGGTCAGCTGGGCAGGCGGGCGGGCGGCCTCCCACATTGCGGCCGCGGACGGACGGGATGGGTCAGCAGGGCGTCTCCTGAGATTCTACCAGCCCGTCCGTCCTTCCGTGTCTGCTGCTGTGGCTCGTCAGCGCTGGACGGGAGTGGGAGAAGTTTGCTTCGGTTCTAATCCCTGTTCCTGGGACAATCAGACCAAGTGCCAGGAGCCACAAGCAAGCTGGAGCATTTATCTGCCCAGACCAGCACTCTGTGAGCCTACACCAGCCTTTAGTGTGTAGACTACTTGACATGGGAGGCCCCAAGCCGTCACAACCCGTCACACACGAGGTGCTGCCGACAATGACCACCATCCGAGCTTGCTTGTCAAGAGCCTTGGTCGCTGACTACATCATAAAAAGCTCTCTCACCCCCACTGGTGCCTGTAGCTGGACTGGAGAGGAGGGCATCAAGATTTACGACTGAGGAATATCCCTCTCTGGATTTTGTGAAGGACGAAAGATGAACTGAATGGCATTATTCATAGGCTAGCTAAGGATGCTCGCTACGCTACATGTGTAACGTGATATGAATAAATCATTATTCATTTTAATGCTGGGAGGACTAAGTTACCTTGTAGGATAATATACTTGGAAAATACCTACACCATAAGCTGTTGAGCTGAACAGACTGGCGTTACAAGTAAACATGGATGGTGATTGATAAACGATTATATGAGTGTTGATAATGTTCACAGTGGTTGGGATGGGGTATTTTAGAGCGGTCGTAAGGAGCTCGTAAAGTCTGGATGCGGTTATGGTGCCGAAGTGCACTTCAGAGAAGAGGGATCTCTGGTGGCAGGAAGTAACGGTGACGGGAGTGGTTTAGTGCGAACGTCCATAAGATGAATGATACACGGAAAGCTTTGAATAATTTGGTACCTGTCGTCATGTTTGGGTAACTAGTCTGTACAAGTCTTAAATATTGTAACAAGTTTGTGTGTGTCCGTCTTTTTTCGTAACATTCATGGGTTATGATTTCATATTCAGAAATGTTATTAGTTGTATTTCCATATGATAATGAAGATACTGAAAATGTTAAGAACTTATACAAATGTTTTACCTCATCCGAGAAATTAGAATATTGAATTGCAGTAAATCACCATTTTAGGTACGAATTATTAAACAACCAAATCTCTAAAGACTATTGACACATCTCAATTAATTTTTACTTAAAGGTCGGACAAAGATTACTGAATAACAATTAACCAGTTAATCCGGTTATAAAACCCAGTCATGTTATAAACTTTTTTTCGGGAATAATTGCAGAGTAATGTGATTATCCCAATTATAATAGTATTACACACATCTGCCAATATGGTCCTGATGTTCCACTGAACTCGAAATAAAAACACAAGCTTTTGGTCATTTATAGTGATTCACAGGTGTTTTATGGCGTCATGTTATTGCTGGCTGCCTGGCCATGTTGTTAGTTCTTGGTCAAGTAGCTGGTTGTCCGGCCATGTTGCTGGTTGGCCCATGTTCCTACCTACCTGGCCATATTGTTGGCTCTTGGCCATCTTGCTGGCTGCCCGGCCATGTTGCTATTGCTCTTTAATTTACTTTAGTTTCCCAAGGAAATTCATTATCCTAGACGGATGACTACTGAGGTTTCCCAGAGTGTCGCAGTTGGTGCGTGGAAGTGTTACAGATAAGGTTGTGGTCGGGACTCTAAGGGTCAGAGATAATGTAAGTATGGTAGTGGGGTTCAGTGTGTGTTTGAACAGTGGTCATGACGACGGGAAACTCGTGTTCGGTGTTTAATAATTTGTTCCAGAATCGTTAAGGAGGAAAACAGAAGGAGGTCTCGACCCCACCTTGATCATCCTGTGGTTAACCTAATCAGATATTGGCTGATACCGAAACCATGTCACGTCCTTTCTTTCACCTTTTCATGTTCTTCCTTACCCTAGTCTCCCACATCTCGATCTGCATCCCATTTTCTCCCATCCATCGTGTCTTACGATACTTATCACTGAATCTTTCCTTCCGTCCTCTGTCTACGGTTTTCTCCTCCAGTTCACGAACCTCATCTACTGTCGAACCTCTTCCGCCCCTCATGTTTCTCCCTCTTTTCCTCTCCTCTGCCTCCCCAGGCTTCTAACTCCCCTTCCCCAGTGTTCCTCAGGCTCCTGGCTCCCCCAGCCCAGTGCTTCCCAGCCAACCATACATAACAAGGTCCCGCTACACTCCACTTGCTCTGCTATGGTTTGCTCAACCGGAGATACGCCAGCCCCCGCCCGGGCTCTCCTCCTGACGGGCCTAAGTTCACTTGTACGATACATTTTAAGAAAATTTCATATTACATGAATTGAAGAGCTTGAAAATAAGATCAAGAGATGCTCACGTGTCCTCTGCTTCAGGTGGAGTTGCTTTTGTATCCTTCAGTAAGAGTCACATCCGTCATGCAAAGTGGGTCATAACAACACATAAAAATCTCAGAGCTGCCATACGGGTTGAGCGACGTTGTGGCCATAAAAGTTTGTCTCTTTCTGGCTACTTTATCGGTTTCAAGATACAAAAGGAGAAATCAAATGCGCAGAAATATCGTATGATGTTGCGTGTATCCTTGTGAGTATCATCAGCCACCATCCTCCATGATGCGTTACTGAACGAGCCATTATATATTTCCTCAACCGAAGATGTTTGATTATGATGATGCAGATCAATCGGTCGTTCCTTGCCTCACTTGACATTTGAAGGTATCGGTGACAGGTCGTTACATTACAGCGCCACACCTGATATTTACGTAATGAGAAAAGAAACAATTCATTTCCGGTCCGATCACCTGAGGATTGTAGTGAGGTAACAGTCGTAACATCTGCTGTGTCGGGAGCATCACTTTCACTGGTCAACAGCAGCGGACTGCCACAACTGCCGTTCATCCCAGCCTGAGTAAAAAAGGCAATTGATAACAGATAAAAGTGATACGAATTTTCAGATACAAAAGATTAGTTTATTGCAGCTGGCCAAATCAACAACTTAACTTTACAGAATAATGAGAAATATATCGAAATTCATTTTAAATGAAAATGTGTGGGTGACACAGCCGCAAGTGCTCACTCTACACCAAAATATGTCACACGCAAACACACACATACGATTTACTGATATTATGTGTACACTATATATATATATGAATAAAGCAGTAGACATACAAACATATATATACATGAATTCACACACACACACACACACACACACACACATGATAGCTACAGCCCAGTCAATTCTAATCACTCAAACTAAGGTTACCAGCTTTGTGACCTGTAGAAAGTGATTGATGCAAATACATAAAACATGTTCACTTCCTGTGGCCACCTGATCTCATCGTACCGTCATATCTATAATTACTCTCAGATACAGTAAAGCTAAATATTTTGGTCATTAAAAATTTCGCATTTTACTTTTCAAGTCCACAAGAGAGCGGTCGGAAGTGATCGCTTGATGGTTGCCTTACTAATTAAACTCTTCTCATTTAACACAAGACTGACGCGTTTCTTCCTTGCAGATGCGTTTTTCCTGTGAAAAACATATGGTTTGAATCGATCGTTTCTGGCCGTGCGTATCAACACGCACTCTCGTCACCCAGCGACGCGTCGCTCCAAACGAATTCCACCGTGAGCTCCCCCTGGCAGCCAGCAAATGTCAACATCGCATTGGCTGTCGATACAGTCCTTCAAATATAGTAAAAGAAATAAAGAAAACAGAAAAAGAAATGAAAAAATTCTTTTCAGTGTTTGTTTCCATGTCGAGTAAAATGTGGAAGTGTGCTTCTTTCTCTACGTTTCCTGTGCTTTATATTTCAAGAGTTCAACACTTGTCTCGAAGCAAGATCTATAGAATAAATGATGGATACGTGTTAGATAACGAATGCATCTGTGTATAATGCATATGCAAATAAAATCGCATGGAAAAAGAAAATGATTATGCAACCCCCTCCCCATTAGCTCATGAGTCACGATGGGTAAATACAGAAGAGACAAATTTTCTTGCCTCATAAAGTTTAGATGGTAATTCTTGCTTCATTTTACAATCTCTAGTGAGTCTTGATAGATATAGATAAATCTCACGCTAAAGGCGGTAGTCTTTCTAATGGTTAATGCAATCTAATGGTGACTCGCTTGTTATTTCTGTAGCGAAAATGATATTGCTTGTAATCTCAGCTTCATTCAAATTTTTTGTCTTTGCAAACAATCTCAGTTGAGATAACATATCATTATAGATTGTGTGATTCATTCAGATCATTTATAAAACAGGACTGTGAAAGATAAGGAAAGACTCAGAGTTTTCAATGTAAATATTGATGCTTTCAAAATATCAGAATATCGTCAGATAACCAGTAATTCAGTGCCTTCAATGAAGAGAGAGAGAGAGAGAGAGAGAGAGAGAGAGAGAGAGAGAGATCGCTATAACACGTATTTCTGGACGGAGAAAATGACATTGTGGGCCGCATCCTCCAACAATAGATGGAAAACTGATATTGTGGAACTCATAGCTGGGCAGCCAATGGAAAATCATATCTTATTACGCATTCTTCGAAAAAGTATGGGAAATATTTTACTCTGGAAATCATTATTGGGAAGTAGAGGCAAAGCAATATTTTGGAAGTACGGAAGAAGAGGAAAATACCAGAAATCATGTCCTTATCTCTGTGCAAAGTCTGGAGGGAAAACATCTCTAGCTCTCAGTGCTGGAGAAGCAGAGAGAATCATATTATCCTGATAATCCCTAGCTGCTCTGGGGTTCACCCTCGTCAATATATATATATATATATATATATATATATATATATATATATATATTTGTGGTTGTGTGTGTGTGTGTGTGTGTGTCTGTGTGTGTCTGTGTGTGTCTGTGTGTGTAAGGTTAAGTGATGGTGCCTATGAAAATGTGAAACTCGCTCTCAGTAATGCATGAAAGTGATTACATTAATATAACATAAACATAATCACCAAAGAGTTGATTTTCAGTCACCATACAGAATAGCGAATTTTTGCTTCTACTATTCAGGTCATACAGGAAATATCTGTAATTATCTAAGAATACATTCACTCAATTATGAACACATATATGCCTATGTAGTTGTAATTCTGTTTTTCTAAAGGATCCTCAGTCAGGGCAGCATCTAAGTCGAGACTCACACCAAAATCTCATTTGAAAGACTTACAATGGATCATCCTAGCCCGGAGGTCCTGGGAAGTAGTTATGAATTACGAATGTAGTGAGTGTTATGTCAGTCCAGGGCAGCCCAGGGTCGTGTATGTGAACCCCGCCTGCTGGTCTCTCCTGGTTAGGTTTGTCACTGTAAACCGTCAAATCTCAGTTGGAAACGTTTTCTACGTTATTCTGCATGGAAAGTATCGTTACTTTTGCCTTAAGAATGCTCTCAACTTTACTGTACTTTTAAAATCCCCGCCAACTTTACGGTGCGCTGAAAACTTTCGGGTGCTTTGCTGTTAGTTGTAATCTGCGCTCACGGTTTTTGCTGTGTTATCGCTACTAAGGTTTCCTTCTCGTACATTGATTCACCGATTAAATATCCATCAAATGTGATCTGCCGTCGACTATTTTGCTACAGTTTCTAGTTGTTAGGAAACTTTTTGTAGAATTACATACTAACTCTCCTGTGAAGAGAAATATACTACCAACCCATAGCTGAAGTTTACAACCTCCGTAATTTACCCTAAAAAACTTTACCCTCTTGTATTATAACTCCAAATATATATATATATATATATATATATATATATATATATATATATATATATATATATATATATATATATATAT
>JAYMFT010066469.1:0-14727 GCA_038088735.1 Panulirus argus
TGTCAATGACCCCCCAGTGACCCCACGCCGATCAAAGAGACTGCAGAAACACAGTCCGCTCGAGACAGAGCTACGAGTGTGTGGGGGGAGAGAGGTGTAGATATGTGATACAGGACAGACAAAGACACATTTATGTAACATGCACCATATGTAATAGTTTCTCCTGTATCGATAGATCTAGCCTCCATTTTCTATAGTATATGTATAAACAGTCAGTTCATCTCTGATCACCGAGTTATCAACATACACGCTCGGTGTCTCCCCTCTTTATATATCTTAATATAGTCTTCTCTGCAAAGAACCCTTTTATTAGAACCTACGAATTGATCACTCAACTCATTGAACAAGTTAAGCAAATCACTCACACACTCCTCATACCTTTACCATTATTGTACACACAGTCTCCTTTAGAGCTAATCCCTGACATTAGTACCGTCTGCGGTAATAATAAGATAATAATGCTTTTTAGATGCGTAAAAGAGATCTGATTGTCAGACTGACTGATTTTACCAGCACTTACTATGTGTAGTTGCTCACGGTCCTAGCTGGTACAGTCAGTGTTGTCAATCCAAACACTCTGGTAGGTGTGAACCCCGGGAGGAGTCGACGCGTAGATCCGAATCATTCACGAGGGAGAGGGAGGCGAGAGGGGTCGGGGGGTGGAGGAAAGGGAGGGGCAGAGGGGTCAGGGGGTTAGCAGAGGCAGACATGTTACGATTCCATCAGCCATGGAATCGATTACGATTACGATTACTTAGGAAGACTGTGATTATGATTACGATTACGATTCCACCGACAACGAATTGGAATCGATTACGATTACGATTACTATGGCTTTGGAGACAATGAATCGATTACGATTGCAGTTCCTCCAAAAACATGGAATCGATTCCAATGATTACGATTCCTGATTACTGTTACATCATGTTTGCAACGTAGTACTATACGAAGGGTGCAAGTAATAACTGCGAGAGCAAAACAACTGATGAATCGTGACAAGTATTAACTACTGTATTATACGTAATTTGCTGCGGTCTACAGTTTAGAAATACTTTGGCACAACGACTTCAAATTCCTCCTCCATCTGCTTCTCTCTCTCTCTCTCTCGTCATATTCGAGCATGTTTTCCTCTACATTTGGAAGCTTTACAAATACTGCTACCTATTCGAAGGGTGATAGTGATAGCGGGTTGCTCTTTTTACGACAGGACGACTTTAACTGATGATAACCTTGTTTACAGTCTACACAATCCTCTTAAATGTAATCCTTTTCACCTTGACCATCCATAACGACGAGTTAGTATATGCTTGTTTACTTAGTGACCACCACCACTGCAACAACCTCACCAACACGGCACCCCGGTAGTTATTTCGCCAGTGTCGCACCCTCCGCATTTGTCCAACAACATTTGCAGTGCCTCATGCCCCTAATGAGCTTTCCATACTGTCAACTACAAGCTCATCGTTAGGGCTCAGTAGATTAAGGGATATGGTTGACCGCCCGGGTCTCTCTCTCACTGCAGCGGTGTGCTCGTTTGCGCCTTAACACTGAACCACTCAGGCGTTCCTTTTGAATAGATAACAGTTATGAAACCAGCTGATTATCCCTATGGCAGGCAAATTTTGAAGGAACTACAAGTAATGCTTTGAAATCTGCACCTCCTGGAATATCAGAGCTTGAAGAAAAGTAGACCACTTTTTGCCATTAGAACCTCACCCTTGCCTGTATGATAATCAACGCTCAACTACTTGTATCAAATAACATCCCTAACTGTGTGTTTATTAATTTTCCAATCGGGTTGAGCATCCAAGAAAATAAGATATCAATCGTTTTCGTTAAGTCGTCAATCACACCGTGTACTTGTGTTAGACATCTTAATAACAGAGCGGTCACGACCGATTCATAATTATCCTTGTTGGTATCAGTTCATAAGATTACATATTTCAAATACTGACTCACCTGGAAGTGAGGTTTGCCGTAATATTCTAAATCTACTTCACTATGTTATAACAATTCGACTTTGTCATAGGAATCTACAATATGCCTCGGAGACAATGTGGAAAGCTTGGTCTGTGGCTCTGGTGACATTTAATCCACTATACTGCATTTCGCCTACCCAAGGAAAGAGCGTCATCGCACAGGAGTGCAAACATATTTTTCCCATAATCATGGTGTAATTTTGCATCATTTAGCAGGATCAAGCAGAGTCTCCATATCCAAGGTTAATGGCAGGTAATAAGGTTCATTCTTGGCATAGTTAAGGTGAATCAAAAGTAAAGTTAACAACATCCAAATAGTTTGTCAAACTACCAGCAAACAAATCAAAACTAGATATTCTGATGAGGAAAGGCCCGAGTTGTCGATCTTCCAAATCTACTAACAGTAATTGCTCAGCAATTTTAATGATTTTTTCTTCATAGCTCTCTATCTTTCTCTTCCTTACCACTGGCAAACAATGAAAGCTGGGCAAAAACCATTTCATTAGTAACTGCAGTGCAGAGTGAGGATTGAAATGTTCAAGCTCAAATATTCGTAGCTCAAGCTCGAACGGGGCGCTCTGAGCAGATGAGGGAAGTGGAGCGTGTAGAGAACACACGATCTACTGCTCTGTGTCTCAAGACAAAAGAGGCCATAAGGGAATGAAAGGTCTGCTACGGGAGTATAGGTGGGCAGGGGGTATGAGAGGCGCCACACGACTACCAACATTATTCCCACAAGGAATAGAGTTTGAATGGGCATAGTAAAAACAGTTGCCAGCTTAACTATTAATAATGTTCGACGAACCCTCCACTGATAACCAGTTGGTGGACTGGGTGGAAACATTATTTTTAAATAATTCAAATACTGTATTTACAAAGTCTTTCCTTACACTGTAGTATCTTTAGTCCAGTAAAGCCATTACTAGAGGAAAATGTTACAGCAAATTATCTTTGGGTCATGAAATGGTGATATCAGGAAAAAAGAAATTGATGCAGGAAAGAGTAGGCCAAGGATAGCACTGCTAAAATGAAACTCCTACAGGAGCGTCTCATCGCTCGTCAAATTAGTTTTCTTTACATCTCCGTTGTTTTGTAGCATTGGCGCCGGCAGTCCACTCTAACCCAGTCACTCAGTGAGGCATCTGAGATAATTTGTTTTGCTTCTACGTAATAATCAAGCCAAACGATTACATTACGCCTGCTAAAATAAGAAAGACTGGTTATTCAGTAAGATTTAAAAAATTTCAATAGAGGCAAGTTCAGTAGGATACTTAGACAACTTAGTATGTTTTTCCATATCTACTTCCTTCTCAAGCTCAGCCCTTAGTCTGTCTGGCACAGGGGAGACATGGTTGCGGACGAGGTGAGGCTGGTTCTTGAACAGTTCCCACTGATGACTAGTGTGGGTCAAAAGCTCGTCTTGTGTCCGCTCCCTCTCTGGCTCCCAGCAGTTTACGATATTTGCCCATAAGTTTTCAATAGGGTTCACATCGCACCCCTTGCTTGGCCACTCCGGCAAATGCAGGTCCTCTCTGCCAGGAAACTATTGCTGATCAGCCCGGGTCGTGTGAATAGAGCAGCGGTCGTGAACAAAGAGGACGGGACCGACGGGGAAGGAAGCTCCTCTCCTGGAGTGAGGGGAGAAAAAAATCCTGCAAAATATTAGTATATTTTGCAACAGTAAACCTGCCCTCAATCCTGGTTAGGTCTCCCATACCATGCAGGGAGATCCACCCCTACACGTTCACTGTCACGTGCCCACTCCGCGCCTCCTCGTAGGTGTTCCTACGCTCGTATCTGTGCAGAAAAACAGATGGTGTATTAGTTGCGCATCTTGTTTCACAGCAGTGTATCAGGGTTTTATTAAGTAGCTATAGTTAGTTAAGTGTAGATTAAAGCTTTTTTATAGGAAATATTTTCCTTTTCAATTGACTTAAATTAATATACTATAAAGAAGGACTTTGAACATACACTTCTCTCAGTTCTTAAACACACTGTCGTTTCATACCTGCAGAATGGCATTAACGAAAATAAAAGATCAGATGAATGAAAAGCAGTCTTAGTCACTATCCTCCTCCCTCGTTAGTTCACATTTAGTCTTAATACTGAAACAGACCAGGCTCATCCTTATGACTGTTAAAGAAAGTAAAACATATATGCATACTATTTTCAGTATGAAGTTTGTATGCGCTCATGCATTCTAGTATTATATGAGTTATATTTATGCTTACCTAGTACTATCGAGTCTCCAGAAGTGTATTTTGCCATGTTTGTTGCTGATGAAAGTCTTCTCATCAGTGAAAACCGCACGTGACCAAAAATCCGCATCCCTGCGACATGCTGGCGAGCAAAGGCGAGGCGGCCAGCGTGGTGTTGGTCGGTGATGCGCTCCTTCACAGCAGGAACCCTGTGGTTAACTCCTCCCCTCGGGTAAGCGCAGCCGGATGGTCCCCTCTGACACTGGCAGCTGCAGGTCCTCACGGATCCTGACTGCGTTGCTGAAGGGGTTGTCCTGCACTGCACGTAGTATGGCTTCGTCTTCCTGGCGGGTGGTCAGTCGTGGCCGTGGTCTCCTTTCTATAATACGATTAAAAACATTGAAATTCAAAACCTTTATAACGCATGATATAATATAAGAGATAATAGCTTTACTGCCTACCAGAATCATAGCACTATATACAGTGAAAATTACATTCAAACTATGTTCAACTTACCAAGGTCTGTTAGATCACCAGTTTCCTCGTTCCTTCGGATCAACTTTGCCACCGAGGAAGGGGAGATGCCGAGTCGCTGGCCGATGGCCCGAATGGAGAAACCAGTCCCGCGAAGGGCGATGATTTGGTTGCACTTTATAAGCCTGTCTTGTCTTGTTTGTGTTGCCATGGTGAGCACGAGAGAACCAGTGTTCCACCTCAAACAGTGAAGGTATGAATACACCTGGGTTTGTGTGTGATTGGCTACTCACAGTTGTATAAGATGATGTAATTGGCTGGTTTCCCGCGATATTTTGTCTCAGTCCTATTGTTAGACTTTTCCTTTATTTCCAAAGTAGAATTACACCATGCGATTAGTACCGTATGACGTGGGACATTATCAATAACCAAGACAGAATTTGCTCGGCAAAGATTCTATTACTGTGATATTTCAGCATATGAAGAATACAGGCATTCCCGATGCCATCGACTTGCCACGTCCTTTAATATTGCTGTTTTAATAACCTGTAGGAGCTGTTACATGGCGTCAGACATTAGTTCATTACTATTGTTATACATAAAATGTGGCAGATTTTTTTGTTATGATTTTTTTTTCAGGTTAACGACAACACTGAAGCCTGGACCTGCTTACCAAGAGGCCAGGAGAAAATTATTCTCACTCACCACATCACCGTAAAATCACTGCTATGTTTAGATGTAATTATGTCACAGGCAGTGCGAGTTTAAACATGGAATTTATGCTCTCCCAAATATTACTTTAACTGGCCCTATCTATTTGTTTGCACCAAGCACGCAAGCAATAAGCTGCCAAGAATTTCATTAATCAATCACTCAGTCAGCAAGCATTGAGCCTATTACACCACAACAAAGTACTGTATATATTCAGAGGTTACACGTTTGGTAGGCTTTCTTATCATTGTCAATATTAAGCAGCTGAAATTAGATTCCGACTGTTTTTATCCTAACCACTAATTTTGACTGGAAGGAAAGATCACGACAGAGCGAGGAGAACAATGGTTATTAATTGATGTGTTCGTATTACAAATCTTAGTTTGGAAGAGTGTAATACGTGCTCATTAACATCGTTCTCTGTTTGTTCCCTCCTTACAAATTACGCTTATCATTTGTTTATAAAAATGACAGCATTGCTTAATCATAATAAACCAAACATTACTGGCTCTCTCTCCCCTAACTTTTACACCACAGCTCGCCTCCATCCGGGCCTCTCTCCCCCCCCCCCCCTTACGCTCGAGACACTTCGAATCCAGACGAGCAGAGCTTCACTTTACATGGAATCAGCGTTTGCAACGCTAACTATACCAGCCACAACTGTGGGCAACTGAACATAAACTCGCTCCTCGAAACAATCCAGGAGAATCAACATGCGAAAGACGATGCAGTATTTCCCACAAGGTTGCTTGGTAACAACGGTAAAGTAAGATGCCAGACATCGCCACTATGTCGTGAAGAAGGTCGCTCCTCCTGCAAGTGGCGCATCGTTCGCTGGTGCACCTTGTAGTTGGGTACCACCCACAACGGCAGTGCACCTGCAGGTGGCACACTTTCATGTGTAGGTCGGCTGGGTGTCAGTCGGAAAATAATTCTACTCTGCAGTGAACCTGCCAGTGAGGGGCTTGTCTCTTGACCTGGGTGACCCCTGGTCGGGTCATTAGGCCTGTCAGGAAGGGCCATGACCCCAGACGTGTTGCAGGCCGCTGGCAGCCTAGGCCCGTTATATACAATCATGACTCTGGACAGAATAACTCATTGTGCCTCTTCAGCACGACGGCACGACCCTTTCAGGACGACTTTAAGGACTCTGAGTACAACGGCATGATCCCTGAGGACGAAGGTACGGTCATCGAGCATGATGACTTGATCTTTGACTTGATGCTTCAGGTTTAAGTCAAAAGTCAGGTCATTATACCCATGGATCGTACCGTCGTGATCAAGAGTCGTACCGTCATGCTCAAGAGTCGTACCGTCGTGCTCAAGAATCGTACCGTCGTGCTCAAGAGTCGTACCGTCTTGCTCAAGAACTCAAGAATCGTACCGTCGTGCTCAAGAGTCGTACCGTCTTGCTTAAGAGTCATACTGTCGTGCTCAAGAGTCGTACCGTCGTGCTCAAGAGTTGTACCGTCTTGCTCAAGAGTCGTACCGTCGTGCTCAAGAGTCGTACCGTCGTGCTTAAGAGTCGTACCGTCTTGCTCAAGAGTCGTACCGTCGTGCTTAAGAGTCGTACCGTCTTG
Organism: Panulirus argus; assembly: GCA_038088735.1. Taxonomy (NCBI): domain Eukaryota; kingdom Metazoa; phylum Arthropoda; class Malacostraca; order Decapoda; family Palinuridae; genus Panulirus; species Panulirus argus. The sequence continues at coordinate 6,943 of JAYMFT010066469.1, forward strand.
CTCAAGAGTCGTACCGTCGTGCTCAAGAGTCGTACCGTCGTGCTCAAGGGATTAAGAAAAAGGTTTTAAAAGAATGAATAAGAACGCCGAGTGAAACAGAGAAATCTAGCCCGAAAACTCTTTCAGTGGTGGATGAAACCTTGATGGAGTACATGATGTCCTAATTAGATAGCTAATTCATCAACCTGAAGGTTGAAGGCTTAGTTAGTTAGATGATGCTTCAGCCATGTTGGACAGGACCTTCAGCAGCGGGTAGAGCCTAACGCAGAGAGGATAAGATCTAAGTCACGAAAGGAGGCCGCGGAGACCACAGGTCAGGCAGATAAGTAAACGCGTCCCACAAAATAGTTACATGGGAGCGAACGGCAGCAGAGGTGGCCATAGGGTTGTTAATTCTGACCATCTTTAAGCGAGCCGAACATTTTCGATTTCATTTACAGTGAGAGGAGTTTGGGGCCGCGGGCGGTTATCCGGTTTGACTTCCTTTTAGTCCACCGTTGATGGCGGCCGCAGGTGATGCTGTGAGAGGCCGCACTGTGGACGAGGGCCATCAACTTTAGGAGCTTGAACAAACTTACCAAAGGCGGCGCGCCACACAACGTCGGGACGCTTGGAACGGAATATCTCCATCTTGCAGAGACGAGTTCAGCGAAGTGTTGAAAACATATTTTGCTTACATAGAAACCTGTATGGACTATTGCGAGCTGATCACGGAGACTTAGCTTGAAAACCGTTTGAGAGACATTACACATACGAGAAACCAAAGACAGGTGACCAGCCCTGAAGCGCGTATTCCCCTCCATAGGAGGCGAGAGAGCCACACTGTGGCCCCCGCAGCGTACACGCTGTTTGATGGACTTGTGTTGTGTGAGCAAGAAGTCCAACAAGAAGTCTAATGGATGACATTTAAGGGAGAGGACGCACAGGAACACGAGCTGGGGATTATGAGCTGAGGAAGTAATATATATCCTTATATCACCTATTTTGTAAAACTATTTTCTCTTAATTGAAAAAAAAAATACATCTGGCAGTAACTTGCTTTTCGTTTCTGAGAGAGAGAGAGAGAGAGAGAGAGAGAGAGAGAGAGAGAGAAAGGAATGGTTGTATATATCATAGAGATATATCTTTGTTCTTCCACGTGAATACACCCATTTGTCATCCGTGTATTTATACAGTTAGTTTAATCCCCGGAGCGCGACGGTACGACCCTAGAGTACGATAGTACGACCCGTGAGTTCGACAGTACAACCAGTGAGTACGATAATACGACCCATGAATACAATAGTACGATCCTTGAGTACGATGATAAGACCCATGAGCAGGACAGTACGATCCTTGATTACGATAGTACGACCAGTGAGTACGATAATACGACCCATGATCATGATAATACGATCCTTGAGTACGATAGTGCGAACAGTGAGTACGGTAATACGACCCATGGATACGATAGAACGATCCTTGAGTACGATAGCACGACCAGTGAGTACGATAATGCGACCCATGAATACGATAGTACGATCCTTGAGTACGATTGTACGAAAGTACGACCAGTGAGTACGATAATATGACCCTTGAATAAGGTAGTACGATCCTTGAGTACGCCATTCCGAACAGTGAATACGATAACACAATCCATGAATATGATAGTACAATCCTTGAGCACGATAGCACTAACAGTGAGTAGGATAATGCAACCCACGAATACGATAGAACGATCCATTAGTACGATAGTACGACCTGTGAGTACGAAAATACGACCCATGAATACTATAGAACGAACTTTGAGTACGATGGTACGACCCATGAGTATGGCAGCACTATCCTTGAGTACGATAGTACGACCCGTGAGTACGATCGCACGACCTATGAGTACTGCAGTTCGATCTTTGAGTACGATAGTACGATCTGTGAGTACGATAATACGATCCTTGAGTACGATGTTCAGAACAGTGAATGTGATAAACGACCCATGAATATGATAATACGATCCTTGAGTACGACAGTACAACCATTGAATTCGAAAATATGACCCTAGAATAAGGTAGTAAGATCCTTGAGTAAGATATTCCGAAAAGTGAATACGATAATACGACCAAAGAATACGATAATACGATCCTTGAGTACGATAATACGAACCGTGAGTACGAAAATATGACCCATGAATACGATAGCACGATCCTTTAGTAAGATAGTACAACCAGTGAGTACGATAGTACGACCCATGAGTACGGCAGTACTCTTCTTGAGTGCGATAGTACGACCCGTGAGTACGATTGCACGACCTATGAGTATGAAAGTAGATCCTTGAGTTCGATAGTACGACCGCGACTACAATAATACGATCCTTGAGTACGATAGCACTAACAGTGAGTTCGATAATACGACCCATGGAAACGATAATATGATCCTTGAGTACGATAGTACGAACGGTGAATAAGATAATACGACCCATGAATACGATAGTACGACCCATGAATACGATGGTGTGGTCGTTTACTTGATCCTTAAGGGTCGTACTGTCGTGCTCAAGGGTGATACTGTCGTACTGAAAAGTCGTACTGTCGTGCTCAAAGGTCGTACGGTCGTACTTAAGGGTTGTTCTGTCGTATTCATGGGTCATACCGGCGTGCTCAAGTGTCGTTCTGTCGTACTCATGGGTCGTACTGTCATGTCCCAGGGTCTTGCTGTCGTGGCCAGGGTTGTAATCCGTACTTAAGGGTCGTATTGTCATACTAAAGGGTCGTCCTCTTATACTCAAGGGTTGTTCTGTCATGTCCCAGGGTCGTATTGTCGTGTCCAGGTTTGTACTGTCGTGCTCAAGGATTGTACTGTCATGCTGATGGGTCGTACTGTCGTGCTCAAGGGTCATTCTTTCGTGTTCAAGGGTCGTGTAGTCGTGCTCAAGGGTTGTACTGTCGTGCTCAAGGGTCGTACTCTCGTACTGAAGGGCCGTGCTGTCGTCTCAAGGGTCTTACTGTCGTGCTCAAGGGTTGTACTGTCGTGCTCAAGTGTCGTACTGTCGTGCTAAAGGGATTTACTGTCGTGTTCAAGGGTTGTACTGTCGTGTTCAAGAGTCATACTGTCTTGCTCAAGGATTCGTAGTGTGTCGTCCTGAAGGGTCGTACTGTCATGCTTAAGGGTCGAACTATCGTGCTAAAGGGTCGTAGTGTCGTGCTCAAGGAGTTTACCGTCGTACTCAAGGGTTGTACTGTCGTGCTCAAGGGTCGTACTGTCGTGCTCAAGGGTCATACTGTCGTGCTTAAAGGTCGTACTGTCGTGCTCAAGGGTCGTTCTGTCGTCCTCAAGGGATGATTTCAATAAAGTTTTCAGGGGTAAAATCTTTACGTGGTGATGCCATGCTATACAAACATGTGTCACCAGTGGCGTTGCTATCCAGATGGAAATATTGTACCGAGGTCGTATCCTGTGGTGCTGTGACCGGTGGACTTTGTGTGTCCTCTGTGGTCAATACATGACCACATCTGTTCTGTCCTGCACGCACGCTAGACCCGCCATAACCCTATTATAACGAGCAGTACTCCGTATAGTGTCAGATGACAAGGAAATGACCCCTTTAACTATACCTCTATAGCAGTTTAACTGTTGCGTTGCCTCCTTGTCTTTGAGAATGAGTTGCACTGGTCATGAGCCGTGTTGATATGAACAGTCCCTCACTGGAATGGGTCAATGCAACTCCAAGACAAGAAAAATCTTTGTTCAACGTTTATTCCAACACATCTTGATTGTCTCTGATCATTATCTCATTGTTGATGACTTATTGATTAATCAGAAATCGATTTACAGACACTAATAACTTGCACAACTCTGGAACGCTTCGATCATTATAATCTGAGGCTGCTGCTGGGTTAGCCATTTTGAATTATCATAGTGAGCTAAGTGTAAATTATAAAGCTTTTGAAAAGCGGCATTTGGTCAACTTATATCAGTCTTCAAGGCCAACGGGCGGTATCTTAAAGCCTGGCCCAGATTCTGAAGTATCTACACCTAGAATTTGGGTTCTCTCGGTACGACCATTTAAGACGGAGAGTGTAAATAGACAGAATCATAAGTTCAGATCCTGGGCCCGAGTCTGGCCACGAGAGGGTAAGTGAAACCTTAACGACTTCCAACTGATTCCTTGAACAGGAAGGTGCGCCGTCTCAGCCCAGGGTCGTACCCTAGCGCTCAAGGGTCGTACTGTTATGTTCATGGATAAGCAAAGCATTACGATTGGAGAACTATGAAATTTATTGAGTTATGTGAACATCTAGACGTCTGACCTTTTGCAATAATATTCTGTTAATGAATCTCTTTTGACACTACAACAGACATTAGACAACAGACATATAACATACCTGTAAAAAGATTTAGATTTGAATAATGATTGCCTACAGTGAAGCACATTTATCCTTGCATGTCATTCTCTGATGACATGTTAGATACATTATAATCATTTCAGAACTATCGGGATCCATAGACTAAGGATGTATAATGTATCACACTCTCTAATTATTCCGTCATGATAGTTGCCAGAGTTGGGAAGTTGGCCAAAGTTTGAGGAGTTCTTGAGTTTTCGGAACATATTCTGATGTTTTGGTTTCTCGCTGTAGCCAGTTAATTAGAGCAATATTTTCTGAACGCTGTTTACGGGGCAAGTTGCAGCAACCTTTCCCCAAACACAGTGATGAAGGACTTGGCGGGAAAACCTGCTCTTGCAGGTAATATTCGAGGAAGAAAAATGATCGAAAGTCTTGTTAGAGTTTCCTTAAACTTAGTAGTCTTAGCTCCGCATAGGGTATGCTGCTAGGTATATCTTGAAGTCCTCGTGCAGGCGGAGTGCAGTAACGAGTAAGTTGCAGGAGGCAGTAAATGGGATCTTCGGGTTATATGATTAAATTACAAAATACATATATGCATCCTCCCGCCCCTGACCATCCTCCTACAGAGCTCCCGCAGTTTCCGTCGGGCGGGAGCACAGATCAGGATATGTGGTGGCACTGTGTGGTCATCAGTGTCTACAGTAGGGGTACAGAGTTCTACAGTACACTCGAGGGTCTGCCCTTCTCTTGAACACTCTATGCCATCAAGTAGCTTCCTGAACATCTATTCACTGCAGAAATTTACGGTTTCATGACTTATTCGACTCCATCCAGCCACCACCCTCACGCTGAAACAATATCTTTTCATGCCCTTTTCTAACCGTTTGGTTATGACCCCTGGTAATCTGTCACTGTATCTCATGAGGAACTTGTTCCTGTCATCGTCGTCCAACTGATTCAGAAACTGTTCCCCACGGTGGGCAAATTTGTAGCCCTTAGTGTGTCACTGTTGCCCTGCGTTTTAGATTTAGGTACCACCTCAGCTACCCTCCTCTAGAGTCACTGAATCAAATTTTTGTGCTTTCATTGCAGTGATCCGACTTGAGAATGATGATCCGGTTTTGGTGCAATACATAGTGTGAATAGTTCACAAAATATTTCCTTCTCTATATACTTAGATACGATTTTGATGCGCAACAGCAATCAATTTTTCTGATGTGAAATTCTAGCGATAGACTGGGCATAAAGCTGCCCCCTCGGTCATATACAAATTCCTGTAGCTTAAAATTCTACTTGGTAAAATTTGCATCAAGGTCACCTTTCTCTAAGTCCTATCCTCAGTATTTTGCACTTCTCTGGATTAGATTTCATCATCTATTTATATGACCATCTTTGAAGTTCATCTGGGTTCCTGCGGTAGGCTGATGCAATCATCACCGTTCCTCACTTTTCTCATGAACATGGCATCATCTACAAACAAGTCCAGTCCATCAGGGAGTCTCTCACATATACCAAGACCAGGATCGAGCCCTGAGACACGCCACTGGTGAGCCCAGCTTAGTTCGAGACTGCCATCCACTGAGGTGATCTTTTATTCAGTGAAGTAATCTACCCAATATTCCTGCATGTAGATCCAGTTTCTTAATTAATCTTTAATGTCGTGGTGTCAAATGCTTCCTGATAGTTCAAAAGGTTTCTCCTCAGCAAAGAGTCGTTAATTTGCTTTCTTGCGTTCGGACCACACTTGTTAGGGAGGTTATTGTGTAACTGAACACAATTTCCTAATAATTTTTCTTCCACTCCTTTGGCACTACGCCTCCCTCTAGTAAGCTGCATAGCAAGTTTCAGTGCACATTCCTTCAACACATATGGAGATTCTTCATTAAGACCGTGCACTTTATATGGATCAAGATGGTGTAGTATTTGGGTTATGAGTTTTCTATAAATTTCAATCCCTTCCAAGACTTCTTCCTTATCTCTGCAACTTGAGACCTTAGTGTCCTCCACTGTGAAAAAAGAACTGAACTTATTATTCAGTTCCTCATAATTCCTTTTCATCTTTAACAGTTATTCCTTCTGAATCCCTTAGCCTGATTAGCTACTCCTTAACCGATGATTTGTTCTTGATGAAGTTATGAAAATTGTTTGGCTTGTCCTTTACCTTGTTTACAGTTTTGTTTTCAATGGGTTTACTTCTCTGTTCTCATTCTGTAGCACTCATTTCTTGCTCTCTTATACCATTGAATGCTGTCTGGTTATAGTGTCCTCTGTGTCTCATTCCATTTCTGGCATTCTTTAGCCTCTTTTCCATGTTTCCCAAAAGCTTCTATAAGGTTATAGAACTTTCTTTCTCAATATATACTTTCAAAGAACTTCTTTAATTCAAGGTAGTTGCCATGATTATATTTCCTTTTTGGTCCTTTCTTTCCATGTGATCCTCATCACGTGTCTTCTTTAACCACGTAGTTTATTCTAAACAATAAGTGATCCCTTTTCCCGACTGGCGTATTGCGTTTGAAATGTTCAAGTTCCACGTCAAGTTCCTGTGTGCTCCATGATGTACTAATACAGGAAATTTTTCCGTGTTTATTACAGAAAGTTGTCTTCATGCCTCTCCATCTCCACGAGAGCACAAATTTGAACAGTGTATTTTCCTGTCAGCGAAATTCCCATCGCTTAGGAGATAATGTCATGCTGTTTCCTTAATCATCCTTATCATTTCTTCTTTGTTATCAATGTTATATTGTTCGTCTAGGTGGAAAAAGCTGTTTAAAGGGTGGTAAACTATCAGCCCCAATACAAACTTTCTTTATGAATTTTACCCATTAAGCTTAGGCTGTCTGAATGATCCATCCATAAACACTTCCTGGGATGTGATGACGTCGCCCGTTCCCTTCCCTCCTCTCGTCATCGTCTGTCCTTGTAACTGTATATCTCTCTAGGTAGATTAGGCCTGGCTTTGAATCAACTTCTTTACGACAATTTTCTCCACTCTTCCAAAATGTCTGGATTTCTTCCTTAATTTTGTCTTTGAACTCTGGCACCTCACCATATACTGCCAGTCTGTCTTCATTTGCACACAAGATCTTCAGCCTAGGGTCCTTGGTACTTGGTCCTTGGCTTCCCTGAGATGAAGCTGAAGTGTCGTTCTTTCCCCCTGGCTTCATGAAATTCCTCTTGTTTTTGCCTTCCGTCTTCTTTACTTTCATTTTCACGTGACAAACACTCCTTTGAACACCTCCTTCTGGCAAGTCTGCCAGCCCACCTGGGTACCTCTTGACTACACATATCAATCCCGAAGATAATCTTCACCGGCCTTCCTTTAAAGTCTTGCCTTTATCTATCACTTCCCTCAGCTTTTTGCATTTCTTCACTTGTATTTAGCGAGTCCTTCACCTCAACCAGCCTTTTGACATAATTCCTTTCCTTACCTTACCATTCATCTCTGTTAAAGACGTTCAAT
>JAYMFT010066480.1:0-14727 GCA_038088735.1 Panulirus argus
ATATTTCAATTAGGGCCCGGCCTTGATGTGGACTTTTGTCCGTGACTGGAGCCTTCAACATAAAAAAAAAAAATAATTAGATGTTCTGGTGTTGCAATATAAATTTCAAGATAAGTAAACAGTTCTTCTCAAACTTTATAAAACTTATCTAAAAACACAATAACTGTTGATACCTCATTGTTACTCATAATGGGTTTGTTCCTGTAGGACAGGAGGAATCCAGCATTGAAAGGTCGGTGTCTGATGAGCTAATGGCCAGCACAGAGAAGCTCGCTGCCGACATTGGGTGGTCATTGTCGTGAGTGTGGTTTCGTTTTGCTGAGAAGGGAGATTTGGTAACTGGGCAGTTCAGTCGTACTGACAGCCCGAAGTGTTCATGAATGCACATCCTGAGGTGTCACTTCGTCATGCCAGTATACAAAACGTTACAGCTGTTGCACATGATTATACTGGTAGACAATTGACTCCATCTCCGTAGGAATAACACTCTTCTGTCTGAGAAATGACTGGATTGTATTTCTTGCTTTAAAAAGCTACTCTAATGTTAACTTGTGGGTAAAACTCACGTAATGGTATGGTTAGTTTCTTACGAGGTGTATAATTATCTTTCCCAGTGAATGAGACTGGAAAATGTATGACACCCCTTGGTCCCTATAAGACTTATCTTGATTAAGGAAAATGTATTGCAGTCTTTCTTTTCGAATTTAGTTCTGTCCTGCATTATTCTTAAAAGTTTTGTACATAATCATCTCTGGTTAATAAAACAAACCCATTATCCTTATTGGGCCTCATAATAACAACTTAAATGATCCATCGATAGATCTTGAGAGCGGAATATTCACCCTCGCTAAGTGAATGAGCAAAGTCATTATTTTGTTTAGAATGATATGGTAAAAAGGCCAAGAGTCACAATGAGTTTTTAGAAAATTAAATCCTTTCCTTATTTGTCATAAAAATCAAACGTTCTTAATTTTTTGAATAGATCATTTTTTAGGTTTTGAGTCTAAATTCGAAAAGATAGGGTGTGATACAATTTTTCCTAATCATGAAATATGAAGATTGAAAATAACATATTTTTAAGGAATCTAAAAGCGAGTGGTGTTACTGTTGATGAAACGTATTTACAGTTAAATGTATCTGGCTCTCGACAAGGCGTTATGTACGATATGTCAGAGGTGCATAAGGATGGTTGTCTCCTGAGACCTATACCCTCTTCTATTGGCACTTAGTCTAGCTAAAGTCTTAGTTCTAATTTTTTACAATAAAGGATTCTCTTATGTAAAAGAAATTGTAATTTTGATTTCAGTAGTTTTGTTATGGCTAGCTTTGACGTCAAATCTTTGTTTACAAACATTTCACTCGAGGAAACCGCCAATATCTGAACTGACAACCTATTGAGTGATACAAGCACAGTTCATGGGTTAACAAAATCTCAGTTTAAGGAATGATTACCTCTGTCATCTAGTCATTATTTCTTATTTTCAATGAAGCTCTATTTAGACAAACGGATGGTGTTGGGATGGGTTCCCCACTAGGTCCAACATTAGCTAATGCGTTTTTATGTCACCATGAAGTTAAGTGGATGGGAGAGTGTCCATCACATTTGAAACCTTTGTTTTACAGACTTGTAAATGCAACATTCTTTTACATTTGTCTGCGGACGATATTCCTTTATTCAAAATTATTTGAAATCCAAACATAACAACATTGAATTTATCTGGGAACTGGATAACAAAGATGTCCTCACTTTTCTTGATAATAAGTAGATGCGGGTACTCTTTCACAACATCAGTACATGGAAACATATTATTTACTGGTCTTTGCACGAAATACACTTTTTTACCCCGCTCGAATATAAACACCAATTGGTGTTAACCCTTGCCACACGAGCATTTCATGTATGTTCTGATTATCTTAAATTCCACATTGAAGTAGACCCATTGGAAAATATTTTGCATAAAAATAGTTTCCTTTTAACTTCATTAATGTGTATATTGATGAAACACTAGACAAATTATTATGTCTATCAGTAATAAACATCAACTGTACCCAGGGATGTTATGTATTTTCCAGTCTTGTTCCCCGGGAAGGGCGGTTATAAACTTCGTAAGAACTTGACTATATTGTTACGTGTGTTTTACCCACAAGTTAACATTAGAGTAGTTTATAAAGCAAGAAATACAATTCAGCCATTTTCAAATTCAAGGAGTTGCAGTCAAGTATCCACCAGTGTAAGAGGAACAGCTGTATTGCTTTGTGTATTGGCAAGACGAAGCGACACATCAGGACGTGCATTCATGAACACTTCGGGCTGTCAGTGCGACAGAACTGCCCAGTTACCAAATCTCCCTTCTCAGCAAAACGAAACCACACTCACGACAATGACCATCCAATGTCGGCAGCGAGCTTCTCTGTGTTGGTCAGTAGCTCATTAAACACCGACCTGTTACTACTCTACTACGCACGTCAGTAAAGTAAGATCAACAATAGGCCATAATGGTATTCCTCAGGCAACGCAAGAGCTATAAAGCGTAGAAATAATCTCTACAATTTTAAGATATCAGTCAGTTATCCCAATCTTGCAATGCGGTATACCACCTTTAAGAGAGAGGTAAAGACACTCAATAGGCAAGCCAAGAAAGAGTGTGAACTTAGCATTACATGAGAAGAGGGATAGGTCGCAAGAGATACCATAGGCAAATAAACATTTAAGGTGTGGCATATGATCCTTAGTAAACGAAGATCGGCATCCCATGTGGATGATACAAGCAAAGCAACAACCCCGAAAAACAATCCTGCGTAGGAGTCAGGTAATGGGTGAGGTAGTGGCAGGGGAAGATCTCAGATATATATATACACATAACATGGTTCTAAATTACTAATACCATCAATTGAGAAGGGCTTGTGAAAAGCCAAAACTGCAGTGGAACCGAAAATAAATCATCATGTCTCCGTCAAGTCCGGTTTTAATCTTCATATAAATAGGAGAGAGAGAATTCTTCCCACGTATTCCACCACGTGTCTTAGAAGGCGACTAAAGGGGTCTGGAAACCCTTCCCATCTTGTATTCAATTTCTAAAAGGGGAAACAGAAGAAGGAGTCAAGCGGGGAGTGCTTATCCTCCATGAAGGCTCAGATTGGGGTGTGTAAATGTGTGTGGATGTAACCGAGATTAGAAGGGAGGAGAGATAAGTAGTATGTTTGAGGAAAGAAACCTGGCTGTTCTAGCTCTGAGTGAAACGAAGCTCAAGGTTAAGGGGGAAGAATCGTTTCGAAACATGTTGGGAGTGAAGTCAAGGTTTGGTGAGAGGACAAGAGCAAAGAAAGGAGTAGCACTACTCTTGAAGCGGGAGATGTGGGAGTGTGTGATAGAGTGTAAGGAAGTAAATTCCAGATTAATATGTATAGGACTGAAAGTGGATGGTGAGATATGGGTGATCATTGTTGCTTATACACCTGGTCATGAGAAGAAAGATCTTGAGAGGCAAGTGTTTTGGGAGCAGCTGAGTAAGCGTGTCAGCAGTTTTGGTGCAGGAGACCGGATATTGGTGACGGGTGATTTGAATGCGAAGGTGAGTAGTGTGACAGTTGAGGGCATAATTGGTGCACATAGGGTTTTCACTGTTGTGAATGGAAATAGTGAAGAGCTTATTGATTTGTCTGAAAAAGAGACTAGTGATTGGGTATACCTGGTTTAAAATAAGAGATATTCACAATTATACGTATATAAGTAGGAGAGATGATCATTGAGCATTATTAGATTATGTATTAATTGATAAGCGTGTAAAAGAGACACCTTCGGATGTAAATGTGCTGAAAGAGGCAGCTGATGGAATGTGTGATCGCTCCTGTTGAGGCGAAGATGAAGATTTGAAGAGGTTTTCAAAAAAGAAGAGAGAATGTCGGGGAAAAGAGAGTGGTGAGAGTAAGTGAGCTTCGAAAGGAGATTTGTATGAAGAAATATCAGGAGACATTGAGTGTGACTGGCAAAAGGTGAGAGCAAATGAGGTGAGGGGAGTAGGTGAGGAATGGGATGTATTTAGGAAAGCAGTGATGGCATATGCAAGAGATGCATGTGGCATGAGAAAGGTGGGAGGTGGGCAGATTGAGAAGGGTAGTGAGTGGTGGGATGAGGAAGTAAAGTTATTAGTGAAACAGAAAAGAGAGGCGTTTGGACAATAGTTACAAGAAAGGAGCGCAACTGACTGAGAGATGTATATGAGAAAGCGGCAGGAGGTCAAGAGGAAGGTGCAACTGTTGAAAAAGAGGGCAAATGAGAGTTGGTGTGAGAGAGGATCGTTAAACTTTAGGGAAAATGAAAAAGTGTTTTGGAAGGAGGTAAGACAAGAGAACAAATAGGAACATCGGTAAAGGAGGCAAGGGGGAAGTGATAACAAGTAGTGATGGAGTGAGGAGGAGATGTAGTGAGTATTTTGAAGGATTGTTCAATGTGTTTGATGATACGGGTGGCAGATGTAGGGTGTATTGGTCGGGATGGGGTGCGAAATGAGAGTCAGAGAGAAAGTGGTTTGGTGGAGAGAGAGGAGTTGGTGAAAGCCCTGCGGAAGGTGAAATCTGGCAAGGCGGGGGGTTCGATGGTATTACAGTTGAATTTATTAAGATCGGGGAAGACCTGTTGCTGATTGGCTGGTAAGAATATTTAGTATATGTATGGATCATGGTGAAGCGCCTGTAGATTGGCGGAACGCATGTATAGTGCCATTGTACAAAGGCAAAGGGGATAAATATTAGTGTTAAGACTACAGAGGTATAAGTTTGTTGAGTATTCCTGGAAAAATGTATGGCAGGGCATTGAATTAGAGGGTGACCGCATGCACAGAGCATCAGATTGGGGTAGAGCAGTGTGGTTTTAGATGTGGTAGAGGATGTGTGGATCAGGTGTCTACTTTGAAGAATGTATGCGAGAACTACTTAGAAAGCAGATGGATTTGTGTGTAGCATTTATGGATCTGGAGAAGGCATATGATAGGGTTGATAGAGATGCTTTGTGGAAGGTTAAGAAAAATATATGGTGTGGGAGGTAAGCTGCTGGAAGCAGTGAGAAGTTTTTATCAAGGGTGTAAGACATGTGTACGAGTAGAAACAGAGGAGATTGGTTGGCTCCCAGTGAAGGTCGGTCTGCGGCAAAGGTGTGTGATGTTCCCATGGTTGTTTAATTTGTTTATGGATGGAATGGTTATAAAGGTAAATGCAATAGTTTTGGAGAGATGGGCAAGTATGCAGTCTGTTGGGTATGAGATGGCCTGGGAGGTGAGTCAATAGGTGTTCGCCGATAATACAGCACTGGTGGCTGATTCGAGTGAGAAACTGCAGAAGTTGGTGACTGAGGTTGGAAAAGTGTGTGAAAGGAGAAAGTTGAGAGTAAATGTGAATAAGAGCAAATTCATTAGGTTCAGCAGGGTTGAGAGACAAGTTAGTTGGGATGTATGTATGAATGGAGTTTGAACACTCTTCTTTATCTCCTTTGCCTTTGTACAGTAGCTTTATACATGCATTTCGCCAATCCTCAGGCACTTCACCATGATCCATGCGTACAATGAATATTCTTACCATCCAATCAACAACACATTTACCCCCTTTCTTAATCAATTCAGTTGTAATACCATCCAATCCCGCCGCCTTTCCGGATTTCATCACCCGCAAGGCTTTCACCACTTCCCCTCTCTCCACCAAACCCCTCTCCCTGACTCTCTCATATCGCATGCCACCCCGATCAATACACATACATCTGCCACTCGTGTCATCAAACACATTCAATAATCCTGTTTGCTGGCGCTACCTCGCTGTCGCAGGAAACAACGATCAAGTATAATAAATAAATGAATATATATTTTATTTATTTGTTTATCATACTTGATCGCTGTTTCCCACGTCAGTGAGGTAGCGACGGGAAACAGACGAAGAAAGACCCATTCCACACACACACACAAATATACATACATGCATATATATGCTCAGAACATACATATTCATACCAAAATATACATATATACATATATACACATACACATCCATATACACATAAACGCATGTACATATTCACACTTGCTCGCTTCCATCCATTTCTGATGCCACCACGCCCCACAGGAAATGTCATCGCCACCCCCTGCGCCAGCGAGGTAGCGCCAGGAGACAGACGAAACGGCCGCTATCACGCACACTGAGTCTCTAGCTGTCATGTGTAATGCACTGAAACCACAGCTCCCTATCCACATCCAGGCCCAACAGACCTTTCCATTGTTTACATTGGGTGCTTCACATGCCCTGGTTCAGTCCATCAACAGCACATCAACCCCAATATAACACCAGTATACCACATCGTTCAAATTCGCTCTATTCCGTACATGTCTTTCACTCTCCTGCATGTTCAGGCCCTGCTTGCTCAAAATCTTAATCACTCCATCCTTCCACCTCCAATTTGAGGAAAGGTTGACAATGACCATACATGTGTCAGAAGTGGAGGGAACAAGAAGCAGGACACCAAATTGAAGGTAATTCCTCAATGGCAGATATAACCAGAATTGTAACATCTTAAAGCTTATATCAATAAATTTCACTTCATTTACTGACATACACATTAGAAAAAATGTAAGATGTCTTAGCACTTTTTCTGGGAACATCTCAACTGCATTTATTAATTAACTTCTGCAATGCTTTCCCATCAATAGGGAATCCACCACATTTACATTTAGCAGTACCAATAATCCATTTTGCAAAAGTAACCTGCCAATCTCATAAGTAAGGTTAAAAAGGTATCTTTAGGTGGTGTTGGGCAGTGGGGAGGCAGGTGATGGTGTTAACACCATCCACTCAGCCATTCTAGTTTCTTTGATTAGCTACTGGCTGATTCAGGTCCTTGGGGCCCAGTCCTTGTCTGTTTGCTCCTATTGAGGGCTTCCACACCCTCCCATCCTGGCAAACACATCCTCCCTCATGACCACCATGCCCTCCCTCCCCAGAAATACCCAGAAGTATAATGAGTTAGCACCATCTGAAAATATATGAATACCCAGTAAGGAAGCAACAATGCATACCTAACATAAGAACAAAATTTCAACATAAAGTGACCAGAAACATTCAAAGGAAGACTAGACTCATGGATGCAGACAATACTGGATGATCCTAAAGTAGACAATTAAACCAAGCAAGTAGCCACCCACAAAAAACAGCATGTATAAAACACGCATGAAATCTGATGAGTGGAGCAGCAGTCAAAGATAAAAACAACATCCAGCAAACAAGTTATGTGGTGCACTAATGACTATTACAGCAAAATCTTGTCTTAGGCACTCATCATCACCACTCCCTAAATGGTGGAATGCTGACATTCAGTGGTATAACCAATCATCCCCACTATAATACCACTTCATACCTCCCATACTACCAAAACTACCTACTCACTCAACTATAAAACAAATTCCCATACACATAACTACCAAAACTACCTACTCACTCAACTATAAAACAAATTCCCATACACATATCACCCAAGAAGCTAACAACTTCTACCCTGCCAAAGATATGGATGAATGGCTTGTAAATGGGTGTAGGGTTTAGTCACCATATGTCTGGTAACTTCCTCAGCATGTGTAAATCTCTTCCATTCTTAACTTTCACTTTCTATATTTGTGCAATACATTTTTTATCGCCATCATTCACTACAAATGTAAAAGAATGAATATCAGAAAATGAATGAGATGGGAGGACTCCAATGCTGTAGTTACCATTACCATCATCCCCTCTCACTTGTTCCACTACTACAGACCATTACAGCTGCTTCCTGTTTGGTTGTTATAGTGCAAATGTTTTCCCTTTTTTAATTTAAATTTTCATTTCACAGCTTCATATTAAAACCTATTTCACTTCTGTTCACAGATGAGATGGACTCAATAATATCAACCCATTCCCCTAATATCATCAGTAACTCTGGCTGAGCTTTTGTGTTAATAATTGTTATCCTGATTCAATTCAAGTTACTTACATTCTGAAAATATTATCCAAGTTACCCTCTATAAACTCCCTGACCTTTCATATGTCTATGGGAAAGGGTCATGGACAAGAGATGTGATTGCTGCCAGTAACATCATCGGGTGTGACTTTGCTTGGGAAACTGGCATCCCTACCTCCACCAAGCAACATGCTTGTCAAAAAAAAAAAAAAAAAAAAAAAAAAAAGGGGGGGGGGGGCAGCCACACCCTTGTCCACTGCCTTCTAAGATGTCCCCATACACAACACTTCCATGACGCCTGCTGGACCTCCATTCCACAACCCCCTGACAGAGACACAATGACCCTCCCCATATGGGCCAGACATTTCGTAAATAACATTGCTTTTGTGTTGAAGGAATATCCTAACTTCCTTAGGCTTTAGTAAGCCCCTTTGTTATATTTATATCTACTCATGACACTTACCAGATGCTTCTGGTATTACTGTGCAGGGGTACCTAGTGACAGCACTAGGATCCCAATTCCTCTATCAAGGAATAAAGTATCAAAACTGAAACTGAACTAATAACTCATGTGGGTTTCCAGATGCATTTCATATCATTCTTAGTGGACAAGAGTAGAACGTGTCATTTCTATCACGTCATTAAAAGCACATATTCAAATCTGGAGACGACATGGTAAGGCATCTCTAAGACATGCAAGCATCTGCCTTAACTTTGCTTGCTTTTCCACCTTATTTTTCACCCCTAATACGTTGAGTAATCATAAATATGACAGTGATGACTATGAAGACAAAAGAATTATAACATCTCATCTGATGAGAAAAAAAGCTCCAACTTCAGTAATCCAGCATACGAAATCAAACAGCACCTCTCCTAGGGGGTGCAAACATCTGGTTTAATTCTGTCTTCCCACTATTTCTTTACCTTCAGTAAGCCAATTAATGATGAATATGACAGTGTTGACAAAAAAGACACAAAACAAAGATGAAAAGTTTCTACAAGCTCCAACTCATAGTCCAGCTGATTCTATGAGGCACACCACAGTATGGTTATCTTTACCTCTTATTGCAGTAAAGTATCCAAGATACAGTTACAAACTTGCTGACATGATGGTTGTGAAGGAAAAAGCAGAAGGCTGAAATTATGGGTGAGTCTAGAATATTTCAAGTATAACTAATAAAATTAAGGAAATCTCAGTTGCTAAAGTAAGTCATAGATTCTGTTGATTTCAGCAACTTCTTTAGTTACCCAACACTTTCTTACCCTCCACAATATCAATCATTATCTATTGTGGAATGAACAAACTGCTCTAAATCTCATTTAGCAGTGCCATTCTGTCATTTCTACTTAGTGAAAGGAGTACAATGACAAGCATTTCTGCCAGTATTTCAGTGATGCTGTTCAAGTAAAATTCTACCTTTCTGTGTGTAAACCTCAAGAAGGATTTGATAAAAAACTGATGCACTACCATCCTGAAGCATTGGTTGAAAGCAGTAATATCAAACCACAGAACACCACAACAAAAATTAACTTTCATGAAGCTTTTCTCAAGCTAATTAACTACTTTGCTTGCACCATCTCATTAATAATTTTTTTCAGAAAAACAAAATCCAAAGGCAAATGGACTGAGGTCAAAAAATTGAAAATTTATGATGGGAGAATGATTTTGGTAACTTATCATGATTTCTTTTTCTTTCATACAGGTATGCCATTTTTTATCTTTAGTACCCTGGAACAGATGACTAAGCCTTAAAGGAAATATTCATAAAAGTTTGGTTTGACTTTGCACCACTATCTATGAGTATCACATGATTTTGTTCTGCAATACTTATGTAGAGTTTAGACAGTACAACAACAGATGCACAGCATGTTCTGGAGCACCATATTCAATAACACTCATTACAGCAAATATAGCATTTAACCTAACTGTGGAATTAATAAAACAAAAGTAGAAAATACACATGTATGAAGACATCATAATATATCAAAAGCTCAACCATGCTCCCTAGTAATCAAGGTTTATCTTAATGTTCAGTACTCTACTTGGGATGTAAGTCACATCCATGACTGAGCACCATGGATATGAGACTGATTATCAACAAAACAATAACACTGCAAGCAGCCATACAATCCCCAGAAGCAATGGGCTGAACCAAGGCATGTGAATCATCTGGGGTAAACCATGGAAAGGTCTGTGGGGCCTGGGTGTGGAGAGGGAGCAGTGGTTTCGGTGCATTACACATGACAGCTAGAGGCCAAGTGTGATCGAATGTGGCATTTTTATCTGTTTCTTGGCACTACCTCGCTGACACAGGGGATGGCAATGCTATTTCCTGTGGGGCGGGGTGGCGTCAGGAATGGATGGAGGCAAGTAAAGAATGAATAAGGACATTTGTATAGTTGTATATGCAAGTGTATGTATAAGTATGTATATATGTATATGCTGGTATGTATATATCTGTATTGTGCACATACGTGCATGTATGTATATGTGTGTGTACGTGAGTGAATGGATCTTTCTTCGTCTGTTTCCTGACACTACCTCGCTAACACAGGAAACAGCGATCAAGTATAATAATACTAATAAAAAACAACTATACGAAAACTTTAAGCCACATTAATCATGTATTTTACAAATATCACAAATGCAGTATAAGTTGGTTGCTTGGGTAATTTACATGAGGTTTTCATGGGTTCTGTTGAATTCTACAAGTGTTTAGAACCTGTTTTATTTTATCAAACCACATTTCCCCTGAAAGGCTTAAGCAATCAACCAGAAGCTTTTCAGCACATGCAAAAGAAAAAATAATAATAATGTAAGGAAATTCTTAACAAAATGTTCGTAAAAAACAATGATCACCATTAAGCAGAGAATATAAAAAGTCATTAAAAAAAGCAAAAGAATATAAAGTCCCTTCACAAAAAATGAATAACTTTTGTGATCAGAATTTCATTTATATATTATAACCATTAGAGGAACCAAACAAAACAATGTTGCACAGGACGTATTATGGAGTATTGGTAAAAACCTAGCACAAGAATATTTTTCAATTTCTCAACTAATTTGTCTATCTTGATACTTCAAGCAATTTCTCTTCAACAGGGAAAGTAAAGAAAGTCCCTAATAAAGTGGCACAAATGAATTCATCAATACTGACAATATCATTTGACCATTATATCCATCAGCACATCAACCATCCATATGTTACAAAAATTATATGGGGGTTCCTGATTTACAAGTGTTCATCCTATAAACACCTAGCCATACACACATTCAGCTCAAAAAAAATTCAGTTCCTAGTCCGACATACAATCACTTACTCATACTTACGAACTGCGTTACTTAATTTGATGTTCCATTACTGTACTTTGGAATAAAATATCTACATTATTTCAGTCACGTAGAAGTATTTAGTCTAATTCGATTCATTTCTTTATATTAACCAACTTATGAACAGATCAACTGACAACCAGAGACAAGGAACCTAACCCATTCATAACTTGGGGACCCCCTGTACTATAATTCCGATTCAGTCATTTAGACCTTTTTAACAAAATTACCTGCAAAAGTAAAGTGTAGCTAAACAATAACACTAAGCTTTTGAAAATGACTGACCACTTATCTATTAGTGAATGAATGTTAGAAAAAAATAGAATACCCTTCCTATATTCAATAAATAACTGAAGTGGAGTTATAAGAGGAAAATCTAAAAGAATATTTGTAGAAATCAATAGGACCTTTAAATACTAACCTATCTTTACCCAGAAGCCAATAATATTTTCAATTTTCACAACGCTCACAACATACCCTTGATCTTAGCACCACACGAAATTACAATACAACAGTTTACATAGCAGCCAGCAGCACCCTCTCCCCAAAAATCGGTCATTCCACATTTAGTATCACTAAACAACAAAATCTGTGAGAACTGCTAAACAAGCATTGAAATACACCTGTAATCTAAATGCGGCCCTACTGACTTATGAAATTTAAACATATAATAGTCACTTTTGGTTGGATTAGGTTTAGTTAGGTTATGTTGTATAGTTGGTTAGGTTGCATAATCACTAATTTACAAAGCAAGAAGTATGGTGTTGGTAGGTAAATATTTTGCCCACAGACAGACAATTTTTTTCATTACCTTAAGTCTGGCTACATAAAACTAGGCTAGGTTAGTTAAGGTTAAGCTAGATTTAGTAACGGTAAGTTTGATCTAATTGGGTGAAGTTATGTTTAGTTTCATGTAGTATGGTAAGGTTCAGTTAGCTGTTAGTATAAATTAGGTTTGGTTTAATCAATCTAAATGTTAGGTTAGGTTTACTGAAAATAAATTTTCAGGGAAGAACTGTCAATAGGAGCGACAATGTCTGGAGTACAAGGTATTGCAATGTTGTGATGGAGATTGCAATAAAAAAGTCAAAAAAAAGTCATGATACATGGAGAAAAGCAATAAACTGCTGTAAACATATTTTTGTTCATTCAACCTCCAGCAATGTTTCATATATAATTTATCCATCATACTACAATACTCTTGCATTTCTTATCTATGGAGACCCCAGCACATCACCACCAATACACAAGTGCTAAATATTTCAGCTGTAAAGGGAGATCAGGTGAGGTTTTAAAGGTCCTAATGTTTTCAATGTTTATTCTACTAAAAGTCAGCTCACATTATCACTGTTGTTCACAACCCTCCCTACTACTGGTGAACAAGTATTCATGGTTAAGAAATAAAGGTCCTCCACCCGTGCCTATCTATTATGCCGTCAATATCAACAAAAAAGTAGTCATTTCCAAAAGCTTATTTCGTAAAAAAAAAAAAGCCATCTAAGTTTTTTCAAATACCTAAGTTAAAATTCTACTGGATGATCCCCTGAAAAAAATTGAACCAAGGAAAAGGTTATCAGAATATCAAGAGCCAGTAAATTTCCACTTTCCTCAATAGTAGTATAAAATGTCGAGGTGACTTTATGAACACCTTGAAAGAAGAAACATTCTTCAATCAAGATAAACAACACTTCATTCCATTCGACCTACCCAGGACAAACCCACCTATGAAGTCACTGAAAAAACTAATGAAACCATTAAATGCTATTGACCAGAAAAACAACATAT
This sequence comes from Panulirus argus, assembly GCA_038088735.1. Lineage (NCBI taxonomy): Eukaryota > Metazoa > Arthropoda > Malacostraca > Decapoda > Palinuridae > Panulirus > Panulirus argus. The sequence continues at coordinate 13,086 of JAYMFT010066480.1, forward strand.
TATGATAATTTACTAATAACAACATGATGCTCGATAAGACTGTCTAACCTGGGTGAAATCCTGTTCCACGTCGCCGTAGAGATCAATATCCACGTCCGCCATGTTGAGCCCGTGACGCTCACACCAACGCCGAAGGGATTACCTTCCTCCCTCACACCTGTAACACGACAGACAACGTCAACCTCCATCATCGCTTCCAACTTACCACTTCATCAAATTCAAAAGCTTTTATGACCAAAATAATGGATCTAATACTTAACTTTCAGATAAGAATGTAAACCGTTAATCTCCAAACAACAAATGGCGTCCGTCGGCTTTAGTGTTGATGCCGCTGGCTCAAAACTGTTTTGTCAACTTCCCGCCAAGGTAGACCTTTCGAAATATAAAAGGGCTATTTTCTTTGCCAACCATATCCTCCAAATATTTCTTAAAATGTGGTTTTATCCATAATACCACATTATTCTGTTGGCCATGTTTATATATATACAATGTTTAGCAATGACATATATTATACTGAAATGAAAAAAATTGATGAAAGCGTTTCAGTTACTAAAGGTTCTCAATATATTTCACTCATGATACCATAAACTTGAGAATTCAAATATTTAACCCCGCACCCTTAATTTCACGCAAAACCTACATTAAGATTCTGAAATCTGAAATCTGATAAAAGCGCCAACTAAGGCAGTCTCAGATCTGCATTCTTAACTAATATGGATCATATTGCATGTCCACTGAGCATACAATTGTATCAGTCACGTTTGGATATTTAATATTCTCAGAAAAGGACTGATATTGTGAAAAAGATAAAGATAAACCCTATAAAGATCGAAAATATAGAATTTGTCTCAAGCTATTTCTCCAAGATTTCTGGTAACTAAACCACAAAATATATAATGTGAATGAGGTTCGCACATGGAATATCAAACCGATCGGTGGATTACACAAAGGGCGGCCGGCAGCGTCCTTTTAGTAGGTTGAACCTGGAGTACACGAAGCGATAACGTGAAATATTCAAGTTCATCTCTATATCGAAGCTATGAGTGATGGGTTTTGGTCTCGCCGAGTCATATATGACAGATTAAGAATGGATGTGAGCAAATTAGGTTGTTTTGTGTTTCTGACGATACCTCATTAACAGGACCAGAAAAAAAATTAAAAGACCATGAAAACAATTCCACTGAATCTCATTCTTTTACTTAATAGGAAATATTACCACTGTCCTCTTGTCTATGGTAGTTGAACTTCATGGGATGAAGCCATCACTTACTGCTGTTTGAGACTTATGCATCTTTTCAAATATGTCCCATTGCTAATCTGTACCACTGTTATCCTTGTAAATGCTCACAACGAAGATCTTTAAAGACTTTTCATTCAACCCTTCCATCTCGGTCCTGCGTTCCCTCATAATCCTCCCCTTCTGTCGTTCTGATATTCTTATAGTTATCCTTCTTCGCTCAACTTCTCTGTAGGTCCTTGATGCTACTGGCAATTTCAAGAGAGAAAACACATTTTAGTGTCTGAGTTGGGTATAGGGGAGAGTGTGTGAAAGGAGAATCATGAGAGATGTGAACAAAAGGCACGGTTATGAGGTTTAACAATACAAACAGATAGGATTTATATATATATATATATATATATA
>JAYMFT010066491.1:0-14726 GCA_038088735.1 Panulirus argus
ATATATATATATATATATATATATATTGCTGTATGTTGTGGAGGAGCCCCAAAGAAAAGACCTGCCGTTTGAAGGTGAAGGTTGGCCATCGTGGCGGCTCCGCCCACCACCCCTGTGGCCTCCTGATGCTATCTCCTTAACGCTATTGTTGGCGGGAAAATAATTAGCGTAGCACAGTTAACATAACCGTCCATCGCGCCATCATCCCCCCCCCCCACCTGTTACCTGTTGTCAACAGTCGGCTAGGATTTTAACGCTAATTATAGTTTTTTTTTTTGTAAACCTGTGGATAATGCGAGACTCTCTCTCTCTCTCTCTCTCTCTCTCTCTCTCTCTCTCTCTCTCTCTCTCTCTCTCTCTCAGTGTGATTCTTGAAGTTGATATTTAAGTCAAGGATTTATATTTTGCGAGAGTTCTGGATATTTGCATGGTAAGAGTTTCTGTGTGACGACGATTGTAAGCGGGCTTGTGAATGGACTAGGGAAGTGTTTGAGTGTGGCGGCGGCCTTGCAAGAGCACGGCTGTCGCTCGCCAGTCCCTCCCTCCGGAGACCTGACCCACCATGTCAATAACTGTCACACACCCACTCCTGCTCTTCTGCCGCTTTCACCCTTCGTGTCCGTTTAAGTGGTTTTTATTCATCTGTAAATGGTTTCATTTTGATCATTAATATCAGTAGGGGTGTATGTATTCCTGTTGAACAAACCACATGGAAAAAGGAAACACGAGATCCTGAGCACTTTCGTGTATTAACACTGCAGATGCACACTGCAGGTGGTTGTGGTCGGATGAGTAGGTGGATGGTGGGTGGAGTGGCCTCGGGTGTTGTGGATTCATAGGCACGTAGCTCCTCTGGTCACGTCATGTGGTGGTGTTGTTGGTACTGATATACTGCTGCTGCTTTACTGTCAACACGGCTGGCCTCCAGGCAGCACTTGCACTCTAGCATGATCTCCGGCCCAACATCTGCACTGTCAGCACGGCTGGCCTCCAGACAGCACCTCCGCGGTCCAAGCTGACCCATATCGTCGGCATTGACGTCACTATCTGCAACTGTCAGCGCTGACGTCAGCACCCTGCATTGTCACCACGAGCTATGTCAGCACCCGTATTATCGACCCTGACATCACCATCCTTTCCGTCGGCATTAATGCCACTACCCGCAGTGTCAGCAGTAGACCTCTTGCCACCACAACCGCTTGGCGCTAGTTTTAATGTCATCACTCTCACTGTCAGCATTAATCATGACGTCATCATTTTCCCTCCTCAGCTCCACTCCTGTCGTCATCATCCTTATTGTCAACGCTAGTCCAGAAGACACTTTATATGTCAGCACTAGTCTTGGCCTCACCTGATGTCAGCACTGGTTTTGAAGTCACCATTAACATTGACAGCACTAGTTCTGGCAGTGTCAGCACCGTTCGGGATGTTGCAAATTCACAGCATCACTGCGTATACCCACACCCATACCCTGAATGTCGGGGTTTATAGACGTCACCAGAAATACGTATCCAACGAGCCACCCGCACACTTCGATAAACCAACACCTGACACCGAGAATAACCTGAGCTGGGTTCCAGGCCGGTCGTAGGCTGATCAAAAAAGCTTGTATATATTAACACACTTCAACAGGCTTCTCTTTCCCTGACCAATTAACTCCTTAAGTTATCCCCTCCTGACCACCAGGAAAGGAAAAGAAAGGAAAAAATGATGCCCAGTTTGTTCCAAAGGTCAGGAAGATCCCCTATCTGTTCCTTCGGTTCAGGAGGATCCCCAGCCTGTTCCATAGAATTTAGAGAGTCCAGAGACCTTCCTCAGCCCATATGAACGTGTTAAACGAACTGAATTATTTGTAACGACTGAAAACACTGAGGCTGGACTCCCAGCAGAGAGGTTTATCATCATGTACACCTGGAAAATCCAGGTTGGTAGGGTTTCCAGCCAACATTCGGAAATAACATCCTACTGGCACGACAGCCATGGAAGACTTTGTAAAATGGTGCCTCAGAAATCCAAAAGTGCGATGTGCACAGAAAGAAAGAGCACATCTTGAACATCCGTGGCCCAAGACTCTTTAACACCTTGCCATGTACCATTAGGACAAGTACCTACATAGTGCACCAGACCAACCAAGCTGTGGGGGCTGTGTGGGCCTGAGGGCTGCGGCTTCCAACTCTTGGTCGTCCAACAACCCAATCCAGCAGCCTGGGCCCAGCCCGGGCTGTGGGGGTGAAGACTCCACGAGGTATTTGCTAGGATCCTGTTCCCTTTCTTAGGTCAGGGGATCCCCGATCTGTTCCTAAAGTCAGAGAGAGAGAGAGAGAGAAGAGTTTGTGGGATCTGGGGCTACACAGCGGAGGGTGTCTGCCAGGCACACGGACCTATATCCCCGTTCTCGTCAAGACGGTCGTGTTAATTCGCCACGCACAGACCAGCACAGCATCTTCCGGGTTGCTGACACAATCATAAACATTTGCCTTAAGCACGTCATACAACATAAACATAAATATGGACTGTTGCCACAACTCTGTGTGTGTGTGTGTGTGTGTGTGTGAGGGAGAGAGCGTAAACAAACATAACAAACCCTGAAAGTTGAGTTGCGTAATGTTTTGAAGGCCAGAGTGTGTGCATGGTGGGGTAGTGTTGTGTTGCCTTGGCCCTGACGCGGGGGGGGGGGGGTGACCACGGCCCCTCCTGCTCTGGTGTAGTAGCAACACTGATCACAGTGAGGCAGTAGTGTTATGTTACTTATGTTACCTTGGCCGTGTCACATGGAGACCACGGCTGTAGTCTGGTAGCAACACTCATTGTAGAGAGGCAGTATTGTATTGCCTTGGTCCTGATGCGTGGTGTCCACGGCCCCTCCTGTGGTAGTGTGACGAAAGACATTTCAACGCGCACAGGTATGTCACCCTTGATGATGGTTCGCCCTATAGGGAGGTCAGGGAGGCAGGCAGTGGGGCAGATGGCAGCGCTAGTCCATTGTTCTCTCATATCCCCCCATTTATCATTCCGAAGAAGGACTTGCTCGCTTGCTGGTGTGTGCTTGCATGCAGTACATGTTGCACGCGCGCGCGCGAGCCCATATGTATATGATGTCAGGCCGTCTGATGAACAAAACAACTGAAAAAGCATTTTGGAGGCGAAAATTTCTTGATGTTGTGAACGCCAGATGGAAGGTCATGACCAGAGTGAGGAGGGTGATGTATGTTTCCCGTTTAGCTGATAAACCCAGAGAGACAAGTAGATATTTTTATTAAGAAGAAATACACAGGGCCTCACGTGCTCCTTAGGCAGGCAGGTAGGTAAGAGTGATACTCCTTGAGACCTTAAGAATGAGTATTCTCTAGCTGGTTGTGCTTGTGTGTGTGTGTGTGTGTGTGTCCTTGTGAGGCTGTGGGAGGGAATGCGTCAGGTAGCGTTGGTAGTGAGTATTGTTGGGTGTGGGGGAGGGGGGAGCTTGCGTGTGCAGGCCCCCGTCCGGAAGTGAAGCAGTGGGAAGCCATACACTGGCGGTGGTGGTGGTGGTGTTGATCTCTACTGACGCTACAGCTATCACAGTCACCATACATACACTGCCACCACGCTCCTGCCTCTCACATCCCCTGTCGCCGAACGGCTACGCTCAGAGAGAGAGAGAGAGAGCATTTACGATGACATTCTTGGTACTTAAAAGGCAGGGCTTAACGCGGAGCGCACTGACGGCAGGAAAATCTAGAGTTACGAAGAACGAGTCTTGTGAGTTACGTGTTGCCATGTGCTATGGTGCATGGGATTAAGAGATTGTGCGTCTGTGGACTGAATTCAGCCGGCAGCCCACGTGCTGGGTGAGGCAGAGAGAAAAGACAGCAACCTGAGCCATAGGAGTGATACGCAACAGCCATTGAAGTGCTTGTTCGCTGCCCAGCCGTCACAAGCCCTTCCTATACCCAGGCGGGTAGTGCCGGTATAACCTCCCTGATGGGTGGCTGCCTACTGTGAGAGAGAGAGAGAGAGAAAGAGCTTAGTCAGCTGGCTATAGACTTCAGGGCCCCATGGGTTTACCATTGATACGTCTGAGAGAACTACGAAACATCCTTCCACGTGTGCCTGCCTGACCCCACCTTGTTGTAACGCTGCTCTGGCGTAGGGACTGCAGTAACAAATAGTCTTCAAGATCAGGCGATTTAGAGGCAAAGCAGGCCGCTAGGTGAGCTACAGGGATGGAGAGGAGCCCCTGCGAAACCAGCCTAAGGTATCTTGAACGATGAGGACGCCAACTTCTCTTCCTCAGGTTCTGAAGTTAGCCTAGCAAGTGTTTGGTATTGTGAAGGTGGGTTGCCTTCCTACTGTTCACATGGTCATTACCGGGATGGTTCCTAGGATTCGTTCCGATCCCTATAACTCTATCAGGCCCACGCCCATCACTGTTGCATTTCTACATATTTTTTTTTTATTAATAACTCGCTATTACAGAAGAGAATGTGGGTTATTATATTATTACACTTGTCTGCAATTACACATTTTGTACTGTACGGGAAGCGTGTTTTTTACACTCGCGGGGCTCCATCTCTTGGACAGTTTCTTCTTTTAATCAACTTTTATTCTTCTGTATGCTGTCTGCATTCGCTCTTTCCTCTTTCAGTATATTCCATTTATCGAAGACTCTCAGGCTGTATGTGGACACATACTTTAGCACCTTAACTCGGGAACAGTACGTGATGGAAACTTCATACGAACACATATGTGGCAAACTGATTAGATTGGAGGGCAGGGAGTGGCATAAATTTGTACATTGATTGCTGACTTTTCTGAATGTTGAGAAGTTTAGATTTATAACATAAAGGCGGAGACACACGTGATGCCTTTTTTTTATTTTTTGCGTATTAATGAGCTCATTTTCTTCTATTCTTTTTAACTCGCGGCAGGAGGTTAGGCAACGTAAATGGCTCTTGTTATATTCTGAAAATAATGAGATATTTTTGGGGTTTATTTGGAACTTTTGTTTTAAGAGTGTCACTTGCCCGTCCGGTTCGCTTGGCTCCTGTTATTAGTACAGGTTATTTAGTAATTATCCCGACAGAGGTCACTACTGGCGGGGATGATGGTTGGTAATGGTGCTAAAGGCCAGGATGCCGACACAATGGTCTGCTGCTGATGACGGTGTTGAAGTGGCATCTCTTTTATGGCATTGTTACTATTACAATGGCAATTTTGCGTGAACGTTTGTATGATAGCTATTGTCATATAGAAATTGTTGTGGTAGTGTTGTATCGTTATTAGGCTAGTGGTGGTGGTTGTGGTAGTGGCGGCTGGTTATGGTTGTTATCAACATTGTGGCAGTGGCAGTTGGTCATGGTTGGCATCATCGTTGTGGTGGTAGCGGGTGGTCGTGGTTGGTATTATGGTTGTGGTTGTGGCGGGTGGTCATAGTATGTACCATAGTTATGGTAGTAGCGGATGGTTATGGTAGGGGGCATACCTGGTATACTTGATGAGAAATTTTGAGGGTCTTCACCCCCACATCCTGGGCCGGGCCCTAAGCCGTTAGACTTGGTCGTTGGTCGACCAAGGTGTTGGAAGCCGCAGCCTTCACGCTACTTGTCAAATACGCGCTTAAGGCTTTATCCACACTGCAGTAACGGTCACGGGCCAGACACGCTACAGTCACAGTCCAGTCAAATATTATTTAATGCACGTCCGTGCGAGTGTACGCACTAGCCATCACACTCAAGCCAAGGTCCAGTTTACGTTCAAGAGACATTCCGTTGAAAGATACATATATTGACTGTAGCGGGACTGTACTGGGGGGGGGGGGGCGTGACTTATCATGGCCGACCGGCAGTCATTGTGAATTAGTTGCAGCGTGCTGCTCACACCAGTCTCGCTGCTTCAGTCGTCACCTGAGTTTGGTGCTGTGACACATGGATCCAAGAAAGAAGAGATTATGCAAGTGGGATTATGAGAAACGTATGTATAAAAGCATATTAATGAATATATGCTTCTAATACGTTTATTACGAAAGATATAGCCTCTACAAATGATTCAGTTGACTCTGTCGCTTGTTTTGAGAATATTATTAATTCAGTTATATAAAACAAGGCGGAGAAAGTTAAGTCTGATACATTTATTACCAAAAATGTTGCCACTACAAATTATTATTCAAACGATTACATCGCTTGTCTTCAGAGAGAATTGTTAATAACGGTATTGTGACCGGAACGAGATAGTTCCTTTACCGGACAGTGTATCTGATGTCAGAATCTAGACTTTTTCTCCAGAGGATATTTAGTCCACGTGCTAAAGGTGTCTCGCATTTCATTATGAAGACTGAGTTCCGGACTGTCTCGCATTTCATTATGAAGACTGAGTTCCGGACTGTCTCGCATTTCATTATGAAGACTGAGTTCCAAGAGTCCGGACCTAGGGCTGAGTGCATGGCCGTGGTAGTAGCTGGTGGTCGTGTTAGGTATCATGCATATGGTGGTGGCTGGTGGTCATGGTAGGTATCGTGGTTGTTGTGGTGGGTCACAAGGTGGTATGATGAAGGTACAGTGCCAGCAAAAAGCCTTGTCCCCCCCCACACCCATTCTGTCTCCCCAATTAATTTTTCAAAGACTATGTCACACGTTTTAGCGTTTTGTCATCTCTCGTTTGGTCTTGATTACCACCTGCAGATGTCTGGGCATGGAATTGGCAAGGTTCCTGTCGTATTCTAGGTCCATGTTTTGGGTCCATCGGGTCTTCATCTGGTAAATGAGGCGAGGCATTAATGAGATGTTGCAGGAAGCAGCCTCCAGATCGTGCGTTCAGAGCGCCCAGTGCACCTACGTAGATATCTCACGTGTACTCGCATTTCCTTGCTTACAGGCGAAAAATCAGGCTCTATCCTCCTTAGAAAGTTAAAGAGTCGGCCACCATGAAGCACAGGTGGAAGAAATACAGAGAGAGATGTTCACGAAATGAGGTGACAGCCAGGAAGAGTAAAGATAGAACATGCTTCCTCAGAGATAGCGTGAGGCACACTGAGGCGGGTTGCTACTGCTGTTCACACCGTTTGAAACACTAGTCTCAGTGAAGAGATGTACGATGATTTCACCCTGATAGCGTCATATGCTTGTACCTCATATAAACCTTTGCTGTGTATCGCCTTTGAAAATGTATGGGGTGCTGACTCAGTATTTTTTTGCGAACACTGTAACTACGGGAGACGTTGGAAGGTGTACCTGATGTGTGTAGTAAGGGCGGTGCCGGAAGGCAGCAGCGGCAACATGAGACACAACGTGACTTGTGTCTCCCGTAACAGCTTGCTGGGTCATAGATATTTACTTTCTCCACAGTAGAAACAAGGGTACTGTTAGCGAACGACTGCATGCACCGTTTGCGCCTCCCGATGTTGGTCTGTTCCAAACTGTTTGCCAACTTGTCTGTTATGATAATAAGACCTTGGTTATTCTTCGCCGCCCCGTTGCTTGGTACACAGGCACGCGTGAGTGTTGGTCCCGGTGCTCATGGAAGGATGACACGGTCGCACCGTGAGCTACATGACGTGCCCCCTCGTGCTTCACTGATGAAACATGACATGCCGACTGCAGATGGAGTAATTTACACCGACGCGCGTGCGGGGTCTCCGTGGACCGTCATTACACACGATAACTGGAGTGTGGATGTGAGCTGATAAGGCTATTCTGAGTCTGTACCTGTTGCTAACTCGCTGACGCGGGAAATAGCGAGCGTGTATGAAATTTTTTTTTTATATATGTATAGTATACTTGCACTCCGTTTCCAGCGTAAATGAGGTAGCGCAGGAACAGACGAAGAAAGGCCTTATTCGCTCGCTCACATCTATTCTTTTGCTGTCATATGTAATACATCAAAGCCATAGCCCCCTGTCCACAACCAGGCCCCACAGACCTTTCCGTGGTTTCTCAGGGGTTCTTCATGTGCCCTGGTTCATTTCATTGACAGCACGTCGCCCCCTGTATACCACATCGCTCCAGTTCTCTCTATCCCATGCACGCCCTTCACTCTCTTGCATGTTCCTGTATGTATATCTGCCCCACGGAGAAACACATTCACTACAGATAACAGATATTGCCCTCCACACATCTGCAAATCTGGAGACCTGTGAAGGTAATGTTTCCTTAATGTTATTTGTGCAAAAGCCATTATGGGATTTTCTGCGTATTCAAAAACATTTTTCAGTGTTTCGGTGTCAGGGTCGGTACACGTCGAGTCATTTGTCGTACGGAACACGTCTCTTAGTGAAAATTCTGTCTGCATCCAGGTTCGACTCAGCTTCGATGCAGGAGGAATATTAATTTCGACGTGCTCTGTACGACAGAAGACACTTACACAGAAATGCACTGACCCTGACACTTAAAAACTGCGAAAGGTTTTTATTGTTTTCGTATTCAGGAAACCCCATCATCGTCTCTCCTTTAATGACTCTGTGATTAAGAGATGAATTTGTAAAGATGAATTGAGGACGGAGCAACACCAGGAGCAGTAAGTTGGTGGGCGAGGATGGCCGGGTTTGTTGGAACTGGTGGGCCTCGGTACAGATTGTTGCTGTCGGTGGCTACCCTGCGAAACTCTCGGTTTAAAACCAGACCCTAACCTTATATTATACGTAGTTAGGTTTGGTCACTGGATGAGGGTTCAAATATAGTTGATCCAGACTGACCCTGATGGCGTACGAGGGTGGGAAGAGTGAGCCTCCGCAGGTGGTGGCAGCAGCGGATGTGGGCATGTTAGCCACACTGGGCGTAACTTATGGGGCGGTGAGGCAGAAGGACGCTGCCACAGGCGGAGGGCAGAGGATCGTGTTCCTCACGCAAGCACGGTATGGGGATCATCAGTAATCGTCGTGGAGGTAAACTGTCGAAACCATGTGATGACGAGCGAGTATGTCCCCAGACTTTGTGAAATTTATACGACTGACCAAAGGTGGAGCGTTGCAAGCATGAGAGAGATAGTGATGCATTTGGGTGAGAGATAGTGTGTGTGTGTGTGCGTGTGTGCGTGTGCGTGTGTGTGTGTGTGTGTGTAGACAGATACTTGTGAGCAGGTTAGCTCAAGAAGACTAGTAAAAGGAAGTTAATACTTACGCTCCGTTTATACAAAGGATTGATCCATCACTGAATGGAGTACTGCTCTCATATCTGGGTGGTTCTAGCTCTGAATCCTTGCTTGACAGAGTTGAGTCGAAAGCTGTCCGATTTGTCAGCCATGCCTGGGTTTGTTCACTTTCCTTCTTCTATAGGTATTACTTTGGCTTTTGCTCCCGAGAGCTGGCTGCTTATGCATCCTCACCACAAGCTAGACCATGCCATGCTCGGCAAACTGCTGCGTCACTTGAATGTGGTCCTTGGCAACTCAAGGATGGGCTGTTTTGATGACTGCTTTTTCCCCTACACCTTGGTGCTTTGGAACTTTCTACTCTCTCATGACTTTCCCACTTCTAAAAAAGAAAAAAAAGTTTTTCACCTCAAAAAGTTTGAAAATACTTTCCTTGTTTCTATTTCTTCCCTTTCATCAACCTTTTCATATTTAATTTAAGGCCCGGCCTTCATGTAGACTTTAAACCGTGACTAGAGTCTCCAACGTAGAAAAAAATAGTAACGATTATAAAGTGTCGTGTTGGCCAGAGATACGGTATCGCTCTGTACCGGGTGCTGTGGAGTTTGTTCTGCCCTCCCTCCACCCGCCATCCTCAGCTCTCTGACTCACGTCACCTCTTTGACCCACCACTCCCACTTTGACCCACCTCTCTGACCTATCAGTACTCTCTCAACCCATCCAATACTACTCCCTGATCTACCATGTCTAATCCACCCCATCACGACCTCTCCGACCCAACACTTCGTCTCTGATCCACAACCCCTCCCATCATTTTCTCAAACCCACTCGCTACCCCTCTCAGACCCGCCATCGATCGCTTTGAACACACCAGCCCCCTCTGTAGGTAATGATTGGCCAGGTCTAAGCCTAGCGTAGGGTCTTGTCAATGACAGCCCGTTTCCTGGGTTGCCATTAACTGGTATAGATCGAGTGTGTGCGTATGCCTGTGCGAGCCTGCGGTGCTTTTAGGTATAAATGAAATAAAATAGATAACGGTAGGCAGCCTTGTGTGTATGTATGTGTGTGTGTGTGTGTGTGTGTGTGTGTGTGTGTGTGTGTGTGTGTTTTGTATGCTGTGCACCAGTCCCTCTGACATCCAGTCACTTGGGCCCCGTTGGCACCCTTTGCCACCCGCCCCTCTCTGTGGTCATGATAATACGTGTGTCGATACGGCATTAGGCGCTGGGGAGGAGTGGTGTAGGAGGAGGAGGATGAACCCCTTTGGTGTGAAGGCCGCCTTCCTCCTCTCCCACGTGTTCTCTGTTGTCAGCGAGTACGCGCTCCACTCTAAAACTGGCAGGCCTGCGTGCCTTCCGCCACACACTCCAGTTACACCTCTACTCTTGTTGTCCATCCGCACTTAACAGTTCTTCCCCCGTCCACTTCAACTCATCCACTCGCGCAGTTTATTCCCTGTTGCGAAGTAGTTTGATATTTGCTCTGGCTTGAAGCGTTCAGTCCTTGGAGAATAGCCACTCAGCAGACTGACAAATGATATCAGTGTCTTAGAGCTGCGATAGACGAGAAGAAGGACCAACCCAACACAGAGAGACGAGAGAAGGAACCAACCAGCACAGACAGACACAGTCCCTAATCTTCAGTATTGGGATACGTAGAGGGTGAAGGAGAGTAGTACCCACTCAACCAGAGAATTGCGAAGAACTTTTCAGCAAAGCGGTGGCCGACCCATTTCTCAGCAAGGATGTTGCTACGTATTTCCCAACACCTTGAGCTTTAAGGCACCATAAAGAGCTCCTTCCATAAATGGTTTCCAGAGTGAAGATAGCGTAATGGGAGTACACGTGGAAAACCAGATAACGGTGGCAGACCTGGTGTTCTATGGCTAGGTTATCTGCTGGAGGACAGTAATAGCATCCTAAATTCCTACTCTGTGTGGATGTAGACAGGATAGTAAAACCTTTACGAAAACACGTAAAACATTCCATGGACGGGGGGCATGTGTCTTGAATTACAGCTAGCTCAGGAGTGACACAGGTAGTAGGACATGGGAGTTTGATTTGTGTGTTAATGATTTGCTTCCATGAATCGAGTTGTTATTGTCTTTGTATAACACTGGGTTCTTGATCTTGTATGTATGTCTTCTGGTGAGGAAACTATAGGGATTTACTGACCAGTTGACAAAGAGAATCTTGAAGTGAGATGTAGACTCGCTGGAAATCAGATGTATTGTAGTGATGATACACTAAATAGCAGGTGCATTGTGATGTGGCTTCACTGGAAATTCAGGTGTAGTGTGTTGTGAACACACTAGACGACAGGTGTAGTGTAGTATAGACACACTAGACAACAGGTGTAGTGTAGTGTGGACACACCAGACAGCAGTTCAACAACCAATTAATCCGAGATCTTGCTCGTTCAACAGCCCATTAGTCCGACATCTCCATTGATCCGAAGCTCTTCACTCCATGCTTCATTAACCTTTTTGTCCATCAGTCTTTCTTTCTCATTACGTCGACAGGTGATAAGCCCGCCTTCTCATTAGTCCGACACCCCATTAGCCCACCGCCTTATTAGTTGGACAACCCATTAGCTCGCCTCCTTACTAGTTCGACAACCCATTAGCTTGCCTAAGTCCATAGTTGGATATATTGTCTTTTTTTTTCAACATTTATTTTGTATGTTTAAATTCATGAGTCTGGGAAGTGAGTCTGTTGTTGTTTGCTGATGACATCACTGGTGGCAGATTCTAGTGAGAAACTGCAGAAGTTGGCGACTAAGTTTGGGAGAGTGAGTGAATGGAGGAAGTCGAAAGTAAATGTGAATAAAAGCAAGGTTTCTAGGTTTAGCAGGGCAGAGGGAAGGTTAGTTGGGGGTGTAAATGTGAATGGGGAAAATTTAGAAGTGAAGTGTTTATGATACCTGGAGTGGACATGACAGCGAATGGAACCATGGAAACGGAAGTGAGTCATAGAATGGGTGAGGGGGCGAAGGTTCTTGTATCATTGAGGAATATGTACAGGAGAGCAAGGTCGTTATCATGTAGGGCGAAAATGGGTATGTTTGAAGGTATAGTAATCCCAACGATGTTGTATGGATTTGAGATATGTGCAGGAAATGAGGATTGCGGAGGAGGGTGGATGTGTTGGAAATGAAATGTTTGAGGACAGTATGTTGTGTGGGATGATTTGATCGAGTAAGCAATACGAGGGTAAGAGAGGTGTGGTAATAAAAAGAGTTGTAGTTGAGTGAACTGACAAGGGTGTGTTGAAATAGTTTGGACATAAGGGGAGAATGAGTGAAAAGACATTGACAAAGAGGATATATGTGTCAGAAAAGGGGATAAAAGATGGAGGAGGAGACCAAATTGGTCGTGGCCTGAACATGCATGAAAGTGAAAGGCGCGCACGGGTTATATTGAATTTGAGCGATAAGGTTTACGGGGGGCGACGTGCTGTCAGTGTACTGAACCAGGACATGTGAAGCGGACGGGAAAAACCATGAACAAGTCTGCGGTGCCTGGTTGTAGATAGGGAGCTGTGGTTTCGTTGCACAGCATATGACAGAAAGAGGATGGATATGAGCGAATGCGGCCTTCGTCTGTTCTTGTAGTATATCGTTTATGCAGAAAACGGCGGATAAGTATAAGTATATATATATATATATATATATATATATATATATATATATATATATATATATATATATATATAAAACTGTGATGCACAGTTCTTTATACATTTTTTTTATTGTCTTTATAGGTACGTTTCTGCCCATCGTGTGAGGATGTACGTAAACGAAAAGTCATTGTTTTCAAGGTAAGTCGATATGCACTTTGCCCCCCCCCCAAAAAAAAAAATACTAAAATTTGGATCATATATATATGGCCAGTGACACTCCAGAACGCAGCCCCGGGGTTGTAGAGTACAGGCTTGGCAGGAGTACGAGAAGTGAGGAAGCCTCGCTGGGTCGTGTGGTCAGCCCCCGTGGGACACGCCGGACCAGAAGCCTTGCACCTGCTGCTGCTGATGATGATGATGGGGGTTTATAGCCCCGCTCATTGTAACACCCTCCACCGTGCTTATATATAGCCCCGTAAGTACGCTGGTACGACTCACGAACACGATGGTACGACCCTTGAGCATGACGCTGTTTGACTTCGATTTAAAAGAAAAAAAAAATGGTCTTGCTGAACAGTTGACAAATTATTATTTTTTGGTTGACATCTCTTTGTTGGTCCCAAGCACGTAAATTTTTTTTCTCTTGATGTGTGAATTATGATATATGTACGTCAGTGATTGAGATTACGCTCAGAAAATATGGAGACAACTTGGAATGAGGACAAAAAAAAAGTGAGAATGTCAACGAGTTCATTTTTTTCGCAATTATTTTCTCACGTTTGGGTTGGGCATTAGCATTTTGTTGTACTTAACGGTTCTCTTGCTACTTGACGGTCGCTAAGAAAAAAAAAATCGCAGCTCTCAGTTTTCTAGGAGTGCGGTAGTAATGACTAAAAACAATATGACTTGGTTTGGACAGGAGTGGTTGTAGGTAGAGCGTCCCTCAGTTGGGCAGGCTGATTGAGGTGCCAACCACTCTTTTTTCTCTCTTTCTGTTTACGATGGTTGTAGCTGTGACAGTGTGTGTGTGTGGGGGTACTGTCTGGTGTGTTGTAGGGCGGGGAAGAGGGCGTGGGGGTTACCACACCCCTGCCTCACACACTACGCGGGGGAGGAGAAAATAATATCAGGGATTTGTAGGGGCGGGAGCAGAAGAGAGACGATGAGTGTGGCGCACTTCCGGGTCTCATTACTAGCAGCCTGGACGTCTGCCTCACTCCACACCTCTGCCAACCCTCTCGCTCCTCACACCTGCTTCTGTACACTATTATCACTCCCAATCTCCATTATTACACTTACATATTCTCTGAATTACTCCGCCTTGGTCCTGCTTGGGTAGTTCATATTGCACCACAAGATTATCGTACCTCCGACAGTGATGTGCTTTATTTAAACGTCGTCGACCGTTGAAGTCCTGTAAATTGCACTTATTACACTTTTTTCATGAGATTAGCAAGCCACTCATTAAATCTTTTGACAAGATTATCGTATCGTCATTCAGGCTTGAAATCATAATTCACATGTATTAGTCATTCGGCACACGACCCCTGCGCTCCACCGGCTGGTTCATTCATACTCCTCTCTCCACCTACACTCAGGCATGACTACGCCTCGCTACAAAATCTGTAATTATGTAAACGTGTCGATGCCAGCCGATGGGGTTTAGCTGAGCTTCCTCGCTCTTTGAATTAATGTAATATTTCCGCATGTGTCCGTGCCAGACACCCTTCCTGGGCAAAGGCGGGTTTTCCCTTCTTGACTGTTGGGTTGACAGGTTCCGCCCCGGCGCGCGGCAGCTTGCCAAAGGTGTCGCAAACGTTGACGGCTGACTCATTCCGCCGAGCTAGGAGAGAGAGACCGACTCGTCTCGATCCGTGAGTTATTGTGCAGCGAAGCAAATACATAGCGGTGTACTACCATGTACCCCACCGGAACCAAAGGAACACATATTTTTAGTGATGAATTCTACTGGAGTACCCTCCAGTATGATTTTGAGCTTGATTACAACTGCGTTACTGATGACCTAAATGTGAAGCTGTATGTAAT